>ML782588.1:58799-75720 GCA_009831015.1 Picea engelmannii
TGCATTATGCCAGTTTTTGTGATTCTCAGAAACCGTTCTCATGATGATTTTAATCAAATTCTTATTTTTTGATTCTGCCAATCCATTGCCCTGGGGGTAATAGCTGGCAGAATACTTCAATTTAATTCCTTTTTCTAGAGAGAATTTTCTCATCTCAAGAGACGAAAAATAAGAAGCGTTATCGAATACTAAACAGTCAGGGATACCAAAACGAGTAATAATATTTGAACTTAAAAAGGAGATTACCTGAATGGTATTCACAGTTCTTAATGCGGCAGCTTCAGACCACCTAGTGAAATAATTTGTGGTTGTTATGATAAACTTATGTTGTTGTGAGGATGGTGGATTAATTGGACCTATAATATCAAGGCCCCACTGCTGAAAAGGAGAGTCTACTAGAACAGGTTGCAAAGGAAAGGCTGGTTTTTGTAACTGTCCTGGTGCTTTTTGACAAATAATACACTTGTGACACAAGGCATGGGCGTCTCTAAAATGTGCGGGCCAGTAATAATCGTATCTCAAAACTTTATGGGCAGTGGTGTCTCCATCAAAATGTCCACCAGCTTCTCCTGCATGCAACTCTAGTAAGACTTTTTCTGCTTCGTCTTTCTCAAGACAGTGCATCAGTATGCCATCAAAATTTTGATGAAACAGAATACCATTAACCAAATGAAAGGAGGCAGACTTTAATATTAATGCTCTTCTCTTAGTGGGATCCAAGTGACGGGGGACTGACCCATGTTCAAGACCGAATTTTATATCGTCATACCAGGGACTGACAGAGTTTTGTGCACAGTAGATTACATTTTGATTGTGTTGTCCTAGGTTTGACCTATCGTTTTCTTCTTGTTGTCCTGCTGCTAAATCAGCAACTAACTTGCATAACCCTTGGCATCTCACTATCTAAGCTAGGGTAATTTCTATGTCGTACTCCTGCAAGGAGGTAACCCAGTTCTCCCTCTTTTCACCTAGTTCTTTCTGCACTAACATGTTCCTGACGGCTGGGTAAGGGACAATAACTTTTGTCCTATATTTAAAAAGATAAGACCAGAAGTGCTTGACTTCTTTGAAAACAGCATAGGCATGTTGATCAACCACTGGGTAATTTAGTTCAACACCTTTGAGAGAAAAGATCATAAAGGCAATGAGTACTTCATTGTTTTCAGCGTTCTTTTGAGTTAGAACTGCAGAGTAGGAATGGTCATAAGCAAAAGTGTAGAGCGTAAAGTCTTGCAAAAAGTTGGGGCTCATGAGAGAAGGAGCGTCTATTATGGCCTTTTTTGTTGCATTAAAAGCTTGATTTTCTAGGGGTCCCCAATGATATTGTACGTCTTTCTTAATTAAATTATGTAAAGGTCTGACCATTTCAGAGAAACTGGGGATGAATCTCCTCACGAAGTTAATCTGGTCTAAGAAAGACTTCATAGATTTTTTGGATGTAGGAGGGGGAAGTTTCAAGATGACTTGAGTCCTTTCGGGGTCGATAATCATCCCTTTTCTTGACACAATAAATCCTAAGAGTTTACCCTGTTCTACTGCAAAGATGGATTTTTTAGGATTCAAGGAAATGTCGTATTTACGACATTGTTGTAGAACGGCTCTTAAATGGGCTAGATGATTGGTTTTGTTTTTACAAAATACAGTAACATCATCTAAGTAAACTACGATGGACTGATTGATTAAGCCTCGGAAAGCGATGTCCATCACTCTCTGAAAAATGGCACCGGCATTAATCAATCCAAAGGGCATTTTTCGATAAGCATGTGTGCCCCATGGAGTGCGGAAGGTAGTTTTAAGTTGGTCTGGACGAGACATCAGGACTTGGTTGTACCCCGAGAAACCATCCAATAAAGATAGCCTCTCAGAACTAGATACCTGTTGAAGGATCTGTTCCATGGGTGGGACAGGGTAGTTGTCTTTATCAGACGCTCTATTAAGGTTTCAGAAATCGATGCATAGTTGAATTTCCCCACTTTTCTTTCGGACAGGGACAAGGTTAGAAACCCATTGAGTGTGCCTGACTGGGAAAATTATCTTAGCATTCAAGAGTTTATTCAATTCTTTTTTGACGGTCGGTTCGAGCTTAGGGTGCATTTTTCTTAATTTCTGTTGAAAGGGTAAGGTTTGGGGTTTCATAGGAATGACGTGTTGTATGATGTTAGGGTCAAAATTTTTAAGGTCATCATACATCCACACAAAGACATCTTTAAATTCTTTAAACAATTTAATAAATGCAGCTTTTTCTTGTTGAGAACACCCCACCCCTAAATTAATGCACTATGGATTGTCATTAGTTCCTAAGTTTACTTTTTCATATGATAACAAGGAACTATTGGTTTTACAATTGACCGATTTTTTGAATTTATCTTGAAGATCGTAAAATTTCTCTAATCTAACTACAGATTTAGGGATCGAATTTACCATGTCCAATGAAGATTCAGGAGTTCTCGGATCTGGTATTACCGTGAAATCACGCAAATTGTCATCATGAGTTCATTCGTCGATAACCATGCTTTGAAAAGTTTCTTCCATATCCAGGAAGCTAATAATTTGTTGATCGTCGTCAAAGACTCTCCAGTTTGTGATGTTGTCAGGAATGGACGGCCTGAACAACAGTTCGATGGAGAAAGCATTTGGCGACAAGCCTTCTACAGGAAAGAGTTTAGAAGCTGCATTAGCTAATAGATCGGCTTCAGCATTATTCAATCTAGGGATAGAATTTATATTGAAAGCAGAAAAATTATTCATTAAATTCCATACCTCGGATTGGTAGCTTTTAAGATGCGGAGACAGACAGTGGATAGAATCTCTTACCTGTCTAACCATGATTTTGGAATCGCCAAAGACAGCCAAGTTTTGAATGTTCATATCTAAATATTTTCTGAGGCCCTACAGTAAAGCCTCATATTCTGATGTTTTATTAGTAAATTCAAATTCTAGCCTGCATGCAATCAAAGTTTTGTTACCTGAGGGATCAATAATAACGCAGCCTGCACCAGCTCCTTCTTTGGACTTTGACCCATCAAATTAAAGAGACCAAATTTGATTTTTATCGGGTGCATGAGACTATTGTGTAGAATCTGTTGGTTGCACATATGCTACAATCTCGGACTATTGTTCTGGGTTGGTAATAGCTGAAGTCTCGTCCGTGAAATTGTCGAAAAAGGTATCCATCCCTTGTATTTCGGGTGAATCGGCAAAAGGTGTAAATGGTTCATTGGGATCATTCAAATCTGTGACCGTGAACTTAAGGTAGTGTTCACGATTTACCTTGATCTTGTTGGGATTGCCGTTCTCTGGAAGCCACAGGTGAGACCAATCTGTCGCAAAATAGTCGTGTAGCTTCTTCGACCAGTCCCTGCTTAAAAATAGACCATACACTTCTGGAATCTCCACAACAATAATATCAATGACTTGATGAACCTTGGGGTTAGACGATAATCTTATAAGCACATTCCTTAATTCGCCTATGACTTTAACACTGGTTCGATCAAGTTGGATGATTTTTAAAGTGGATGTTTCAACTTCAGTGTTAATCTTCTGACACACCGACCATGGCATCACATTAGATGACTCTCCTGAGTCTACCATACAATTGTGCATGTTTCTATTAAAGATTTTGAAAGTTAACAAAAATGGAGGTACATTTCTGCGAGTACTAAGGGTGGTAGTTTGTGGTTTTTTACTCGCAATTTCTAAAGCTACTTTATCTACATTATTTACATTATTTACAAGAAGGCTTTCTTTATCATGAGGATCAGGTTTATTCTTAGTGGAAGTCTTCTGAGGAACTTTTTTCTGAACAACCTTGCTACTGCTTGAATTACCATTTTTGCTATTCTCAGCAATATTCTATAACATTTTTTGTAGCAGAAATGGAAATTTTAATAAATCATACATAGAAATGCTATCCCTTAACTTTTTAAGATCTTCAACTAAATCATAATCTAATTTGGGGTTTACATGACTCTTTTTAGTCTCGGCTGGTTTAGATTGCTTTGGGGGCAAAGTCATAGTGTTTTTAGAAGAAGGTTTGCTTGTTGTCTTACTCCTAGTATTGTAGGGATGAACCGTCTTGAAGTTAGCTTGAAAAATGCTATCCGAGAAGTGTCCAAAAATGTTCGGAGAAGATTCTTCTTCTTGAATTGTCTCTTGTTCAACTACCTCTTCAGGAATCTTAGGAGGCATCAAGTTATCCTGGGCTTCTAGGATTGTTTGAAGGGCAAATTGCAGACTTTCTAGATTTAAGCCCTCGGTAGTTGGATTAGGTCGGTTGGTGGGAAAAAGCTTCCTGAATGGGTGTTTGTAAGGCCCTTTGCTCGAAGAAGTTTCTTCGGTCATCCTTTTCAAATCAATAACTTGATTTGACAGTTTTTGAACGACTTTAGTTAAGTTTTCTAAATCAGAGCTTTCAAGTTGTTCTTTGTTTTGAGAAGGTCTAGGGAGGGTCTTGATCTTCTTTTTGGAAGATGAACTAGTTTCTGGTTCGTTGCTAGTAGTGTCTTTTAAACTAAGGATGTCTTTTTCAATCTGGTTGGCCTCCTCGAAGGCCTCTAACAACGTGACTTTCTTAGATCGTTTAACCCAAATGGATATACTTTGATGCAAGGATTTAGTATAGTATGTTATGATAAGATTCTTGGCAGACATGGAATCCATAGGTATTTGGTTCTTAAGTGTTAGGAATCTTTGATTAAAGTCTTTAATTTTCTCTTTTGGGTTCATTCTTAAGCTAGAAAGCTCCATAACTAGGACTTCCGGGGACTTGTTGTCTCCGAACATTTCCAAAAAGCATGACTCAAACTTTTCCCAAGACACGATGGTATGGGGTTGTTGGGCAAAGTACCAGGTAGAGGCATTGCCCTCGAAAGTGTAGGGTAACAACCTACAGAATACGTCTTCATGCTCGACATTGCAGAGTCTAATGGCTAACATAAAAATTTTAATGTGATCTTCAAAGATCTGTTTAGAGTCAGGGTCAAACTTGGGAAGCCACTTCTCCGGATGTTTGGGTAAGGGATGCTGAGCCCCAAGTACGGCTACTGCATCCTGGTCAAGCCAAGGTCTGGCAGGATTTTTCTGGTTGGCCATTGGTGTAGGCAGTGTGGAAGGATGAGAAGGGGAACTGCCTTCGTCAAAAGAGTCTTCTCCCGAAGAAGAAGGAGATGATGGAGGTGGTGAGGGAGGTATTCCAGATCCTCCTGCAGCAGGAGTGAGGATTGGATCTATAGGGTTCAAAGTAAGGTTAGTGCATCCAATTTGTTCTTTGATATCAGAGAAATCTAAAGGTTGGTCCAAAGGCCGATTTGGTTGCCTTAAACGGGCGAAGGCACTATGTGTTCTTAAGATAGATTGGCGGACAATCTCTTGTACATCACCACCTGTAGGATTTGGGGTTGTTGGTTCAACTGTGATCCGTAGATCGTCGTTTGATGTGGTTGTTGTTTGAGGGGGGATATTGTCATTTGAATGACTTCTTGTCACTATAGGTGAGCGGTTGGGTGGTGGAGGAATCTTACGACCGCCTCATTCCATTAATAAATTCCGCGCCCTCCTTCTAGCATCATTTGTTGACGGGTGAAAATGAACGCTCGCCAACTGGAAGAGTGGATCCGGTCCGGGGTTGTCTAAATAACCCAAGCTGTTTGGGATGATCCACCCTGACAGGTTTAGTGGCTCCGTTGGCCGATCTAAGTCCTAGAAAAATGAAAGAAAACTACACTAAGGAACTAATCTAAATGAAAACAACAATTAAAGAAAACTAATAAACAAATCTGAAATATATATATACAGTCTATTGTCTATACTATACAGCAATAATTCTATGAAACCAAATGCTCAATTATCAACAGAGTTAAATCTTAATCACAAATGTACAGTATTTACAGATTACGGATTTTAAATGGAAACCTGGAAAAATCATTTATAAATTGTCCTATGACAGCAAGACTATTTGTTTTTTTTATTTTTTATAATTTTATGAAAAAGAAATAAAATTATAACTAGCTAAGCTGAGCAATTGAAATAATAATCCTAACTATAAATCTGAACTATATATATCTATATCTATCTAAAATAATTAAATAACACTAATATACTAACCTGCAATAATGCTTTCCGATTTGTCCCATGCAAGATATTCAATTCAGTTTTTTGATGGGAAGAAACCCGCATCAGATTCTTCATAGACTTCTTGTAAACAAGAAGCAACAGTGCTCTTTCAAATATAAACAACAGAACAAACAAGACATAAAACTGACAGCAATCTTATGATTTACAAATCGTCACAGTTAGATAAATCTGCGTGCAAAGATCTGTACAAAATGATTCATTTAACGAAGAAGGTAAACCTTTAATTCATTAAATTGAAACAAAGTAAATGTTGTACTTTTAAAATAAGATAGATCAGATATGGATAACACATAAACCAAATAACATCAACCTGCAACGAATTACGATAGCTAAAGTAGTCAATAATTGATTGCAATCTGATATGAAGAAAACTTGAAATAAAAGTTTGATATATTGAAAGATAAAGTTGTTACAAGACATCAACTTTCATCCCAGTCTGTATTATAAATCCATAGTTTGGTTCTCCCCACAGTGATGATGATGGGTTCGTTACAAAAAAATAACAAGTATTTAAAGACCACAGGGTAAAACATCCCTGTGGGAATTGTCAAAAATAGTTTACAAAAACTCTGGGGATAAGCTCCCAAGCCTCTATTCCTGACTAAAGCTAACAACCTATAACAAAACTATATCACAAAAGTATCTCCTAAACTAGCACAACATATCCATTGGTCATTGAAATTCGTATGCACCTGAAAGTCAACAAGAATAGACAAGTTTAGATGATATTTTATTTGTAAAACTAACAGAAACCTAAATTTTAAGACTAGCTACAGAATCTCGCGATTATGTAGTTGATCTAATTTAAAAACAGAATTGTTTTAAATCAATGAAATGCTAACAGAAATATATTCAAATCTTTAATTGCTAATTGAAAACAAAACGAATCATTTAAACCACAACTTCTATGCTAATTGATAGCAAATGAAATCTTGTTTGAATCTATTTCAATTAAAACAGACCCTAAACGAATATCAAGCAAATCTCTGATAAGAATTTAATATAGACATAATATGTCAATCCAACACTCAACAGAATCTTTTAAATCCTAACTAATAGAATCATATCAAATCTAACTTTGAATCTAATCCAACTCATGCTAATTCAAGGCACGCAGCATTGTTTGTGAATCAAATCAAACAGGAATGAATCGCATCGATTTGTTGCCGACACAATCGTTTAGACAATTCGAAACCAATGAAATATGAATCAATTTCAATCGACACAAACTGTAACTGATCAAGTAAGTTTTTCATGCAATAATTTATGTCGACTCAACCATTAACAAAATCATTTTTAAATCCAAAACTAACAGAGTTGTTTTTTTTATTTAATAGATTACATTATATTTATCAAACCAATCAGTGATATTGATGTATTGCATACATAAAGGATCATGCCAATTGAAGCATACAGAATCGTCTCAAAGTCAAACCATAAGAAATAAATTGAACCAACTTAGAGCCGTCATAATCTAGAAACAACAAAATCGTATCAATCCAAATCATAGCTCTGTCTGATTTTAGCAAATAAATCTCCTATACAGGTCGGATGCAATCATAATCTAAAATGGAAACAAAACAGAATCATTCCTTAAATCTATTCAAACAGGACTAAACGAAAACCAACCCAATCGACTACCCTAATTCAAACCGACTCAAAAACAATCAATCATTATACTAATCTGAGAATAATAAAATTGCATTAACTAAATCACAGTTGTGTCCGAATTTAGCAAAGGAAATCTTCCATACATGATTCATAACGAAATCATTTCTGATAATTCAAAGTCAATAGAATTGTTCTGAATCTATTAAAAACAAACAGAGCTAATCGAAATCAAACCCAATCCGTTATATTAATTCAAGCAAACTCATAAATCAAAATCGATGTCGAAACACATACCTGGGCAGTAAGAAAACAACTCAGTCATGATAATTTTGAATTGACAAAGGCCATTGTTGCTTCGAAATTTCTGAAGACAATCGAACCGGTGGTTTTTTGTTTCTTATCGTTGGCTTGTTTCCTGTCGTTCTCCTTCGCCTGCACTATCACCCGTTCCTCTAACGATTTGATCTTTGATTGCAATAGGGGAATGTCAGTGTAATAACGTTCTAGCCAAGCATTACATCGGGTACATGGTGATTGATTGGGCTTCGGCATCACAGGTGAGGGTTCTTTCAACTTACCAGGGGTTTCCTTGTGAAGCTTAATTCCTGGGTAGTTAGGGTCATTCTTGAGGCATGAAGGTAAGTTAGAGACATAGTCATAGGGTTCCATAGATAATAGGCCATGAGAATAGGGGTATTCCTCAGCCAAGAATCATTCAATTTCGAAGTCTGAGTCCTCACTCAGCACTATTGGCTTCTGGTCAATGTTTGGCTTGGGTTTGTTCCTAGCACATCTCAATATCCATCGAGCATTTTTCTTCCCCTTACTGTTGACAGTAGTATCACCTCTGCCTTTATTCCTCATAGGCCTCTTGACAGCCTTAGTATCTTCTTTAGTACATGGGTCGGCCATGGTATCGGGTAGGTCAAGGTCGGGGCAATCCGAGGATTTGACAGGGGGTAGAAGGATATGAAGTGGCACGGCTAGTCCAACCAATGTTTTAGTAACCACAACCTTGTCCACTTGGACAGACTCGGGAGTGGAAAATCCATTCCTAGATAGGAAGGCTTGCCAACAGTCACCTTTAAGGCTCAAATGGTCGATGATAATAACTTTGATCAAGCCATGATGGAAAAGGCTACTAGCAGCCTTCTCACGCTTGAATCTTTTAGACATCTTGTACAGACTACGCAAGAGATAATGTGGCATATTCAAAGGGTATCCTATCAAATTCATCAATAACCGGAGATGGTTCAGAAATACCAAGCCATACCGACCTTCGCATGTCACAAACTGCTTAACAACTTCCAAATGATCGTGCCACCTAGGTTTGAGGGTAGTAAGAGGCATACCTCTATCACAGGAAACAATCTTCCTTGAAGTGAATAAGAGCGACCACGATACCTCGTCTACTTTGGAGTTTTTGAACCACCTTTTCCCCGTAGCTGGTAAGCCAGTAGTCGAGCTTAGGAATTCCTCATTAAGCTCGAGTTGTATGTCTCTGACCTTAGCCCTGTAACCGTCAAACGTGAGGGCGAATTGTTGGGCAACCGAAAGGTTAAAACCCTCAAATCTTTGGATAAACACCAGCCAGCCACCATTTTCCAAATCCTTACGAGCATTATCGAATAGCAGGAGTGTTTGGCTACCATTTGGCTCTATGCGCACCACAGGTGCCATAGATGGGAGCACACTGTGAGCAGGGTGAACCGTCGAGGGTTTGACTAGGGTATACGTTGGATCGAATAGCTCACAGACTTTCCCAAAAACAACAAAGTTAACTCGGGATAGGGGGAAGGCATTAATGCCCAAATGTGCGAGGGTGGTGGAACTAGATCAACCCATGCAAAACAGTCATTTTCCAATGTACAATTGACGGCGCATATAGCGATTCAAATCACTATTGCATATGTTAAAAACAATGTCGTTCAAACAATTAATGAAATCTATGGTAATTCGACCCAACGCTATGCATAAGCATAGCTTAAAATCAAAACCATGATTTGAAAATCAACACCAAGAGTTCGATCATAACAAATATGTGTTTTCATGAAACCAATGTGTTAAGGAAATCGATGAAAGACTATAGAACAATAAACCACCAATGCGTTAAGGACTCAATGACAGTCATTATAGTATCATCACAATCTTATAAAAATGAAATCATATTAACAATTAAAGAATGCCAAATGAGTAAAGATCTTGGAGTCTTGCCAATGGTGAGACTATAATTAAATTGGAAATGCAATGAACACATAGACAAGAGTGACCATAATATTCCAGTGACGATTTTAATATGACTTCGAAATTAAAGTTTTCATGCTTGCAGTCATGAAAACAAGAATAAAGGCAGGTGTGAAAATGCGCGAAATAATAGTGTTGTTTTATTCAAAGATTGCGAAGAAAATCAAGGGTTGCAAACATTGGCGTAGGCAGCTTATAAGGATAGGATAAAAATGTGAAATGGCTGCCAACAATGGCAACACACTGGTAGAAGCAGTTATCTCTGCCAAAAGAACAAATTCAGATTAGGATAACAAGAATAATTCAAACTCAAAAACAACCAAAAAATTGTCTAAACATCATTATTAATCAAATATTCCAGCAGTGTTTAAAGGATGAAAACTGATAACAGTCTTAAGACAAGCGAGCCACGATATTAAAGATAAAATCCCCAATACTGTTGACAGAGCCACTGATGCTAGCAGGCGTCCATAGCCTCGACAGGGTTTCCATTTAACCCACTCTGACATCTGTATCCTGCCAAGAAGTTCCAGATAAAAATAAAGGACATTTTAAGGTCAGAGGTTTCATATTTGCAAATTTTCATATACCCGACATTGCTTCGCTGCCAGCAGGCCTGTTCAGTACCCCGGCAAAGTTGTCTTGGCGTCATGCATGCATTTACCCATAGCCAGCAGACCTGTTCAGCATCCCGGCGGGTTTACAAGCACTCCCCACAGCTCTTTTATGATTTAATTTGTTTTTTTTAAAGATAAATAATTGAGCGGGGGTACGCTCAAAATTATGATATTTTAACATATTTTTTTACAGACCTCAATAGAATTTTTCAGAACTGTCCTTCATTAAGATCCATAGATGGTTTATTTTCAGAACCAACTTTCTAAGGGAGGGAGACATCTTTCTGAGTCATTCCTTTAAGGAACAGGGACAGCGTAAAAATATAATGGATGATCGTGACAGGCTTTACTCACAGATCAAAATCAATTAACTTCTTTCAAACAACAGTTTTTTGCCAACATAGATGTAAATTTCAGAAGTATATAATTGATGTTTACACAATTTCTCAGCAGTCATTTCTGTGAAAGAATTTTCTGTTTTCCTCGTCTGAACAGTTCAAAAATTCAGGTATGTGTATTTCCAACAGCAAAAACTCATAAGCGCAAAGGAAAAATCACCAAAACAGCAAAATAAAATCAAACAAAAGAAAAATATGTACATAGTATACAAAGAGTTGTCATCAAGCGAAATATCTTTTCAGAGCTTGGCCATTCATCGGATAGGTATCAGGATGTCCTTCTATATTATTTAATCGGAAAGAGCTGGGACCCAGTTTCTCAGCAATTAAAAACGGTCCAAGCCATAAGTTCTGAAATTTCGTGTGCTCTCCCTTTCCCTCATGCAGTTTGTCCCATTTCAAGACGAGGACACCTACTTCGAAGTTCCTATCAGAGGCAAAGTTAGAATCGAACCAGCTTTTGACCACTAGTTGATGCTGATCTAACTTACGTTTAGCTTTAGCTCTTACCTCTTCTAGTTTCATTAAAGCATTAATTCGGTTTTCCAAAGGGGGGCAGTGTTCTTCTTGTATTTTCTTTGATAGCTGTAGTGAGGGAAGAAGAATGTGTTGTGGCAAAATTGCTTCTCTTCCATAAACAAGAAAGAAGGGAGAGTTACCTACAGCAGTTTTGGGTGTTACCCTATCAGTCCAGATTGCGTTTAACAGTGCATTATGCCAGTTTTTATGATTCTCAGAAACCGTTCTCTTGATGATTTTAGTCAAATTCTTATTTGTTGATTCTGCCAATCCATTGCCCTGGGGGTAATAGTTGGTAGAATACTTCAATTTAATTCCTTTTTCTAGAGCGAATTCGCTCATCTCAAGGGACAAAAAATAAGAAGCGTTATCGAATACTAAACAGTCAGGGATACCAAAATGAGTAATAATATTTGAATTTAAAAAGGCGATTACCTGACTGGTATTCACAGTTCTTAACATGGTAGCTTCAGACCACCTGGTGAAATAATATATGGTTGTTATGATAAACTTATATTGCTGTGAGGATGGCGGATTAATTGGACCTATAATATCAAGGCCCCACTGCTGAAAAGGAGAGTCTACTAGAACAGGCTACAAAGGAAAGGTTAGTTTCTGTAACTGCCCTGATGCTTTTTGACAAATAATACACTTGCGACACAAGGCATGGGCGTCTCTAAAATGTGTGGGCCAGTAATAACTAGCTCTCAAAACTTTATGGGTAGTGGTGTCTCCACCAAAATGTCCACCAGCTTCTCCTGCATGCAACTCTAGTAAGACTTTTTCTGCTTCGTCTTTCTCAAGACAACGCATTAGTACGCCATCAAAATTTTGACGAAACAGAATACCATTAACCAAATGAAAGGATGCAGACTTTAATCTTAACGCTCTTCTCTTAGTGGGATCCAGGTGACGGGGGGCTGACCCATGTTCAAGACAGAATTTTATATCGTCATACCAGGGACTGACAGAGTTTTCTGCACAGTAGATTACATTTTGATTGTGTTGTCCTAGGTTTGACCTATCGTTTTCTTCTTGCTATCCTGTTGTTGAATCAGCAACTAAATTGCATAACCCTTGGCCTCTCACTATCTGAGTTGGGGTAATTTCTATGTCGTACTCCTGCAAGGAGGTAACCCAGTTCGCCCTCTTTTCACCTAGTTCTTTCTACACTAATAGGTTCCTGACAGCTAGGTAAGGGACAATAACTTTCGTCCTAGATTTCAAAAGATAAGACCGGAAGTTCTTGACTGCTTTGAAAATAGCGTAGGCTTGTTGATCAACCGCTGGGTAATTTAGTTCAGCGCCTTTGAGAGTAGATCTCATAAAGGCAATGGGTTCTTCATTGTTTTCAACGTTCTTTTGAGTTAGAACTGCAGCATAGGAACGGTCAAAAGAAAAAGTGTAGAGCATAAATTCTTGCAAAAAGTCGGGGCTCATGAGAGAAGGAGCATCTATTATGGCCTTTTTTATTGCATTAAAAGCTTGATTTTCCCCGGCTCTCCCTTTATCGATTAATCTCTGTGTTGTTTCAATCGTTGATATAAACTTTAGTCGTTGATATGGGTTGTTTCAGGATCTACGATGCACATTTTCTTGGTAGCTTTGGCATCGGGGGTTTGGAGGAAGTGGTATTAGTCAAACTTCATTTCCCCCTATGCATGTCTACAGGCGCCATGCATCCCATGATAAAACCACTACTTTTTTCCTCGGCTTTCCCTCAATCGCTTGACCTTCACGTTAGTTAAATTTTCGATATGTGCCTCGGTCGTTGATCCGGGTCTTTTTTATTATCAACGTTCCACCAAGTTTTTCTCTTTGCATCTTCGTTATTTTGTCTATATGTCACCATATATAGTGGGCCTTTTGATCTATCATATCTTTGTGGTGATATAATCTTTCGCTAATCTTTTTAAGCTTGGATACCATCCAGAAACGTTATGGTGATAACACACTTGCCCTCTGATCCAACGATCCTGGATCTCTCTTGATCCCATAGTGGTGATTTCTCTCGAATTCAAAAAGGGATGGTCCTGATCCTTCAATCATTTACAAAGGATCTCTAACGTTCTAGCTCCTACGTGGATTCTACAATGACATACCTCCTAATTTTTTCAACTTCAAGGTCATAATTCGATCTCAACCACAAGACTCTGACCAATAGATCTGGCCCATATTGGCCTGGTGTTTCAACCAGAAGCTCTGATACCAATCTATAACATACTCAACCACCCACAGGATGGGATACACCACTTAAACAGGCTGCAACACACTCATCCACCAGCAGGCGGGGCACGTTGCAGTCCCAAGACTCGGTTCTCTACATGGGTCTCAAATTCTAACAACATTTCATCCAAAAACAAGCATGAAAGAACCACATGAATTTTTTCAAGATCCATGCCACAGCATAAATGAGATAAACAATCTGTCATGCACAACAAATAGTCAGCAGATAGACACATTAAAAATACATATCTCATATATAATTAAATACACAGCAAAAATAAACATTACACAGAGAGCACTTATCTTTGCAAGTAAATGTTCACCAACTAGGTGTAGACCAAGGATGTTCCTCCCAACCATAGAAATTTGTGTTCATTTACTCTCAACAACAGGTCACCCCCAAGCCATGGATATGAATCCACAAAGATGGGTCCTAGGCCAAGTCTAAACACACAGTAGTTGGCTAAGTAGCTCTCAGGTTTCCCAACCTCACAGCAATCCTAATTTCCATCTCTCTTCCCCCCTCAGACTACACAACCCCAAGAAATGAACACCTTTCTTTGCCATGCAGTCCATGAGGTTGTTCCATTTCTCTCCGGGGCTTTAGTTCTACTGGTCAGGAAATCTCCCTTCTGGAAACTCCAAGGACTCTCAGTTGTGCACAATTTCATCCGAATTGTCATCAAGTTCATGCACACAGGCATCCATTCCCTCCTGTAATGATCAGTAAATCATTACATCCATTCAATGATGCCTCTCCTCTTCCTGCCATTCATTTCCATGCTCATCCCAAGAGCACACAAACTAGCAGTAGTGAGTGAAGAGGAAGAATAACAAGGGAACAAGGGGAAGAAGATGAACCAGGGGAAGAATGATCCCCTAACTTCACCCCAAGCCACCCTCACACAGCCATTCATATCCATGCTTAGACCAAGAGCATACAAATGCAGCAAGAGTGAGGCTCCCAAAAATGAAGAGTGGAAAAGGTGTAACAATGAATGAATAATAACAAGTGAACCCCAACCCAAACCAAAGATGGGTTTATATAATGACTTGGAAATCAAGAACCACATGGCCTCCCCCAAGAAGCTCATGTAACCCCTTTTCTCCACAAAATCAATTATGGGTAAGTAAAATAATAATAAAAAGAATTATCCCCTCAAGCCCCCTCTCTCGTGGAATCATAGCCCCCTATCTCTTTTTTCCTTGTTTGTCTTGAAGCCAGCGGTGTATTTTATTAAAGTATATCAGGTATTACATTTTCTAGGCACTCTAGCCACTTTTCAACTTTACCATCTCACCAGCCTAAGTCATATTAACATAATACATTATAGTTCATAAGGGTTAGAACCAGGATGTTACACCTCGAGCTCCTCCAATGCCGGAAATGTGGCTAGTGGGAGTCAAAACCCACCTACGCAAGACGGTGACCATATATGCATCAATATGGTTAAATATGAGGTTAATGTAGCCACTTTGTCTCGTGATTACAGTTCTCCATATACTGTACCTAGTCTAGAGTCTCTCCCTCCTTTGGATATGCCCTTATAGATCGAAAAACCAGAGCCCCCACCTCAAATTCCAAAAGGAGTACTCAAGCACTCTACCCACAATCCTAATTCTAGAGCCACCCAGAATTAATCTATTGTTGAAGATCTGGGTGAAACCCATTGTGCGATGTCAGCTTTGGAGGTACTCCAAATGTGTCCTTCACAGAGGAATTCCTTGCTATCCACATTAGGAGCTCTAGATCCTTGTGGCTCTAAAGCTATCAAGTTTGACATCACATATGTAAAGCCTCGCTTGCCTTACCATTTGGCATTCCAAATCCATGTGGGTTACTCAAAGTATACCATCAAACGTATTATTGTTGATGAAGGCATTGCAACATGGGTGATGTCCCTGGTCTATTGGAAAGCCCTCAGCTCTTTGACCCTTTCTTAATATCTGACCATGTTGATTACTTTTGACGGTCATTCCTTCTACCCTCACGGTATTCGTCCTGCCTTCCCCGTCCAGTTAGGTGGGAAGATGATAGAGGTGGATGTCGAGGTGGTTGATGTGCCCCTCGACTATAACTTGTTACTAGAATGCAATAGGACTTATGTTATGACTGCAATCATATCATCTGTATTCCTCACTCTTTTATTTCCTCATGATGTGAAGATCATGGCGATCGACCAATTGTCCTTTGTGTACGCTATCCCCAATGTATTTGTTGGACTGTCAATCCTCGTGATCGACAATTCTTACCCAGCAACTGATAATATCGGTGTCAGAATGTATTCATCCCTTATAGGTACCTTATACTTCATGGCACTAGTTCATCATATATACGCCATGTCAAGTAGGCCTGCTTCGTCAAAGAGGTTCATTCCTTTCCACACTTCATATTTTAATGATCCTTGGACCCTACCTTCCTCGATTGCATCTTGTGAAGGTCATTAACATAATGGAATGGCCATGCCACTATTGGCAGAAAATATAGTGTATCAAGGTGTTATTGACTCTTTCACCGATTCAAATACTGGTATCTCGCAAACAGACGAGGAAGATCTTGTTTTAAAGCTCGTGTGGGCCACTTCATCATCTTGTTCACGTGACCACTTAGATGAGACTTTACCTTTGAATGAAGCATTCATAGAGGCCATGAATGATTCTGACAAGCCATGGGATCATATCCATCATTGCTCTTATTTTCTCCTAGAGCTTGCCAGAATCGAATAAGATGATTTTAGATCTACCTTGAATGAGATAGTCGGTCACGTCATAGTTCCACTTGATACACATGGCATTTATGCTAAAGGAAACATGGAGATTATCTCTCCTACCATCACGATCAATATCTCTCATATTCCTGGAAAGGTTGAAAATATATACATCGGTGTGGATTGTTCACCGGAAGAAATTTTGATCTACACCGAGCTCTTCGAAGAATTTTGCGATGTGTTCGCTTGGTCATATGAAGACATGCCAGGAATCAACCCTCGAATTGTAGAACATGAGATTAAAACCTACATGGATGCTAAACATGTTCGACAACGACTTAGAGATGTCAATCCTAGGAAGGACCCTGCTATTAAGGGAGAGGTAGAAAAAATTCTTAATGTTGTCTTTATCTACCCGGTTTTGTTTATTGAATGGGTATCCAATCCTGTTCTTTTGAATAAAAAG
>ML782588.1:76790-91141 GCA_009831015.1 Picea engelmannii
TCTCTATGCTACATATTTCTAATATGTTTTGCAATATTTTGACAGATGATGGATCATTTAATACTTTGACACATGATTGCAAAAATCCTTTAATTGTACTTACTTGTCCCATGGGTTTCATTTCATTGTTATCATCCAATAATGGAGGCATCTCATCCTCTGGTGCTCCCTTGCTTTGTTGTGCAGTTGAAGTGGACACAATGGCATCCTTATGAAATTCTTTTCACACTTGCTTAAATATCTCCTTCTCCTTCTGTCTGTCGAACTGCTTTCTTGGTTTGGTGTTCTTCTTCACCCACTGGTGTTGTACTCGCTCTTGTAGGACTGTGTCATTTCCTGTTTTATCTCCTTCATGGGTCACTATTTTTATGTTCCATCCTTCATCCCTCGCTTCAGTTGAGATCCACAAAACATTCTGGTTGTTCTAGTTCCTTTTTTCCTGGATTTTTACTAATAATGTTGGACATTCTCCTGTATCATGGTGCGATGCGTGACACTACATACACGTTGTTGGTGGAAGTGAACATTCTCTTGCATAATGTCCCATTTGTTGGCAATTATGACATACCATTGGTCCTCTACCTCGTCCAAAACCTCCTCTCACTCGTCCTCCACCTCTGTAGCCTACTCGATCTCCTCTCAATGCATTATATTGAGGTGCATGATTATATTGTGCGGTATTGTACTGAGGTTGCATTGTGTTGTACTGCGAATGCACAGTATTATATGGTTGTTACGTAGTATTATATTGTTGTTGTGTAGTGTTGTATTGGGCTGGGACTTGGTTAAATTGTGGTGCATCTTTCCCAGTCATCATTTCGGCCTGCACTCTATATACATCTGATGTCCTCTCTCGCATCAAATCCTACAATCTTTTTCATCATGGCCCACTGACTTGCAAAAGTTGCAATATGAACTCTTTGGGACTGTCTGGTATTTCTACATCATTGGGTAGTGATATGGATCATGGTCTAGTTTCTTGTAGATTTTGCACCATGGTCCTCCTGTTGGTAATGGATTTGACATTCATGTTTCCATATACTACGCGAATGTTGGACATTCATTCTTGTGGTGCCCTTTCGTCCTGCATGTAGTACACGAAACATCTTCTCATTTGTCCTTACTTTTATTATTGTTTAGATGGAACGTTAAGTTCCTCAAATCCTCCTTCAGTTCTTCAATGTTTGGATCTGTCTGTTGATACTGGTTTTCTTCCAGTTGTAGGGTTATTTGCAGATCCTCTTCCTATGTCTGAAACTTTTGTTTTCATAATGGATATTTTAAGTGTGGTAGCAATGAATTGACAAACAAGTGCCTATGTTGCATATCGGTCATGAGATATTTCATTTTTCCCTTCATTCGCTTGGATCTCTAGTCAATTTCCCATACGGATTCTCCCAGTTTTTGTCTAATTTCGATCATCTTATTCATGTATTGATCTTTTAAACTTGGCTTTTGAAAATCATTTATCAGCAATTTATTGATGTCTGCAATTGTTTCGGTTGTCCCAAGTGGATTGTTTGTAGCTAAACTCATATGCCAATCCAATGCGTGATCCCTTAATGTAATCGCTAGTTGTGCCAGTTTAGTATCTTCATCTATAATCTGTTTTGCTTCCCAAATCTTCTCGCATATGAACAAATGTTTCTACTAGTCCTCCGATGCTTCTCCTTTATATTATGGTAACCTGATGGTGGGATCGTGTTCTGCCATTCTGAACATTGAACTACTACCTCTGTGCAGTGTAGATACTTGACTAGTGTTGTCTGGAATGGATCCTCTTGTTGTTTTTCTTTGTGTAGATGTACTTCCTGTTGTCTTTCTTCTCCCGAAATCTGGTTGTCTAAATGGCGGTGTTCTCTTTCTTGTATTAGTCACACATGGGTTTATGGGTTCCACACTGACATTAATATGGATATGATTGTTGCCTTCTCTTCCTGTTCTTGGACCTCTCATCTTCCTCTCATATGTTGTGCGTAGGATTTCCTCAATCTGCTCCACAGCCCAGAGATCCTCTACCTCTTCCTCGTCACTCGTCAAGCCTTCCCTCGCGAATACGTCTCTCTTCTTGGTATTCACCTTGTATTGGTAGGGTACTCTTCTACACGTCTTTCTAGTTGTCACCATGATCCTCTTGATCTGGTCTTCATCCATCATGATTGGGTCCAAGGGTTCCTCCTTCTTTCCCTTATCCTTTCCTCCTTCCATTTCTCCTTTTTCTAGCAGTACTTCCCTGCTTCCCCCATGCACGCACGGAAGTTTAGTTGTCTTACTCCATTTTCATTACACCTTTGTTGTATAGTAGTATCTTGATAGAAGTATACAGTGATCTAATGTACCTTCCTCAAGTTCCGCGTACAAATTCTTGTTCCATTGCACTGTACAACTTCGTTGTATCTACTGCAAACTTTGTTATAAATCCTACCACAATATTGTTGAGCCAAAAATCTACTACATGGGTGAATCTATTGTTCACCTACTGTAACTACTCAATTTGTACTAGGGTCCACTCTAACTATCATATTTGGTTCATTGCATGGTTATCCTTCAACCTTAGTATCCATTTTTTCAATAAGTGTGGAAAATCACATAAAAAGACTTTATGGAAATAAGTAAACATGTATTTCTCAAGATATTTGTGGGGTGTTATTCTAGGGTTTTTGTTATCTTTCTGTGCAAACTCTAGCTCTTTTGTCCTTAGCCAGCTTTCGATATCTTCTTTTGTGGGATTCCACGATCTCAACATCCCATTCTAGTGTCTCATTTCTTTCTTCTCTGCCTTCTGTGTATCTTGTAATATCTATTAAACATGTCTCATCTACTCAATCCTCTATTGTTCCTACCAATGGAAATGGAACCATTTGTTGGTTAACTCGGATATATATATTGTCTTAGTTCATATTGAGTGACCCAGGGTTCATGTATGTTCGGGATTCCAACAAATCCTATAAAAATATTAACCCTCCTAGTAAACCAAAAGGCAACGTAGCACACAGGGTGAATTGTGTTGTCTCACCCGAGATAGTCTTAATGGGTGGCTACAATACTCATGTGTTTGCAGCCTAGGATTGAGTGAGGGACCTGAGAACTGTGAGCTTGAACATTCTATTATAACTTATTAATGCAACACACCATTATTATGATTACATAGGAATATATCAGCTCATTTATCTAGCATATCGATATCTACTGAAGACAATAAAGAAATACATGCATTCAATCACATAACACAGGTGTTACCATGGTTCACCCCCTTCCTAGGATACATCCACAAAGATCTGGCTCTTAGCTATTTTATTATAGTCGTTCTGAAACTCCAGCACCATGCACTTACAATCTTCTCAGTCGGGTTAAGATCTATTATGAGGCTTACAACACTACCATATTCAATACCCTTTCCTCCTACAATTTCAACATTCCTCAGCCAAACAAATTGTCAATATCCCATGTGCAATATATATATATTTGTGGCAATGATTCAAAACAAAATCACAAAGTGCTCTCAGAATTGTTTACAACTACAATTCAATTACTTCTAGTAATCCAACTATCAATTGGAATGAACTCATCATTACATACACATGTATTATACAATATAATATAACAGTTAATAAGATAACAATCAATGTGTCAATACCCATGGCCACATATACACAATGCATCCATGCATTGACTACATAATACCACATAACTATGTCATGCATTCCACCATGATGAGTTGGAAGGTCTGGACAACGACTGAACACATCATCCACACACTTCCTACTACTTCCCTAATTATTTTGTTACCTTCCTTTTCAACCCAAACACAACACCAACAATATAATCCTTAAGTGCTCTTTAGTGTCGGCAAAGAGGTTGCAGTCCAAACATCATATATGTAGTAGATACCATTGATCACTCATATATCGCTATAGCCCTTCCATATCCAACCATATTATGGCCTCACACATGACTAGCTCTATGGATATCATTGTTATAAAAGGAGTATGTCTCCTAAATTAACCTAGTTATGCTCTCATAACCAAACATAACATAATATGTAACCAGCATTTTATCTAAATGCATTCTAGCATCAACAACATTTTCATACTCTAGGCCTTTGGCCATTACATATCAATTTAAATACTAAAATTTAACTGAGAGAATTATTACCTCAATCCCCTTCAACATGTATACATCAACAGAAAATAAATGCATACCTGTCTAGTTATTATCAATCTACCTATTGCTATCTAACCAACTCATGTTTGTAGAAGATCACAAACTTCCTCCTTCATCATTTTGATCACCATTCCTGCCACCCTCATGGGCCTTCACCTAGATGGAAATCATAAGCAACGGCAACATCCACATATTTAACCTTGTTCTATCATTTTTCTTGAATACATAATCCATCATTAGTCATACTTAAACATTATTTCATAATAATAGACTATTCTAGGTTCACAAGCATGTTATATGCATATCCAAGTATGTACATATGAAAAATTACACATCCATATGCACCAAGCATTTATTATCAGCATGCCTACTAATGCATATGCATTTTAACTTCATTGTATGCCTCATGCACTCTAGTGCATTTCTGTTTCAATTCACTTATTTATTTATCTATTTATGTTGTAGATGGTTTTCCTTGAACTCCTTTAGATCCTTGTTGCCTTGTGTGCTCCCATTCTTCTCATCTACACTATGGTTCCCTAGTCTGAACACTTTCCACTTGGCCATTCTGCAATCCAACCAAGTTGTTCTATTTTCAGCAGTCTCTCCTAGGCAGTCATATCCAACTTTACCTTTATGAAACATTCCAACACCCTGGAATGAAGTATCTCAAACATTCCATCACTCTACTACAATGTTCTTGAATCAAATACTATTACTCCTTAGTTGTCCATTAGGTTACTTCATTAACCTTTCCCTGTGAAACCATACCTTTCACACTTAATATTATTCCCAATGGAAATCCATTTTCATTCAGTGCCACTTTTCAAGTGAGAGAGCATTCCAATTTATCTGCATTGACATCCTACTTCCACTATGAACTCTGATATCATAAGTGGATTTATTTCACTAAGTACTTTTAGACAGTAGATAAGTCATATATAACAAATCCTTCCTTGGAACTCCTATGCTTCACACATAGAGATTATTCACACACCACCTCTTAAGCTCTTTGTTTTCTTCCACATCAAGCTTGCAACTGTCTACACATCTCTATCTTCAAGGCTATGGAGCCTTAGTTTTTCTTTCTTTGCCCATTAATGACATTATTCAACTGCTAGCTTCATGTCCCATGTGAGGATTCTTTCATTTGTAGTACATCATCCAACTTTTGTAAGAAAATTCATGCCTCCATGCCCCTAACATCTAATCCTATTCTTGAATTGATCCGATGATACCTCTAATCCAAACGAACATGCAAGCAGCCATCGTGTTAGAAATATACATATCATACAAAAAAATTCAATTAAATTTATAGGTACCTTTTCATTTAAATGATAATATTAATCTTTAATTAATATAATTTTTCCTTTAATACTTTATTCATAATGCTCATGAATTAACTCTCTTTTAATCATGACTGTGTGTCAATTCTTTTGTCTTCATGAGTTGATCAAAGACATGGATCGAATCATTATATCATACTCATGCTTCTACTGTGTTCTTAGTTCACAAACAGATCATATTTTGATCTTTTATCAATTATTTGTATTATTCTAGTGTTAACTCTCTGTCAAATTAAATATTTATGAGGTGCTTCCTTCAAACCATTTTTCATATGACCATATGCACAAAACCATGAGCTTATTGATTTGAGCGTTGCCTCTTCTTTTTCCCTTTCTTTCTTTATTCCATACGGTCGCAGGTGGTGACCAGACGCTAAGCTAAGAAGTGCTTGATCACTTATCAAAATCAACGGTCATGTTTTAATGTCACGATGAGTTGGATGGTTCTCATTTACTTCAGAAATTCAGCTATTTGTGGCTCCTGAATTTTGGAGTAGCAATTCCTCTAAAGTGATTACCTCCTGAATGAGTCATAAAGTGATGGTGATCACTTGTTGTCGGGTAACACCTCCACTTACGCTATCCTTCCACTATACTTGATCATCGGTTGGTAAAGCTCCTGAAGTAGATCAATGGTTAACGTTGACTTTAGCCTTCGATGCTTCGGGTGATTTCTCCTTCACATTTCGTCAATATTCTGGAGTTCATTTCACCGAAGTAGATAGAACGATTGGATTTTATTTGCATGATGAACGGTTCTTTTTCATTTCAGGACTTTGGGTATTTGCTGATGGTGAAAATCTCAAAATGTATCTCCCGAAATGTATCTCAGATCGACAGTTGAGAGTGACTTCGGAACTTCGGCCTTAGGGTGAACTCATATGTTCTGAATCCATTTTCTCCAAAGTGGTCAAAACCAAAGTTGACCATTATTCTGATCCAACAACCATCATGTATTGTCCAGATCCAATGGTCCTTATTTACTTCAGGACTTCAGGGCTATGGCCTTTGCCTTTGCTTATCCTATCCTTTCCAATTTATAGATCAGACGGTCAACAGTAATTGTGGGTTGACAAAGTGCTCACTCTTTATCGGAGATATTTTTCCCTGCAATCTAAAAAGTGCTCACCCAAATCTCCTATAAATCATGGTCGTTGATCCCTTGTCCCGACGAGATCAACGGTGCTGGAAAATTACAGGCTGTGAACTAACATGTCTGCTAATTTTTCCTCCTCTCCTCGCAATGGTCCCGAACCGTCAATTTTTCATTCACGGATCGACGGCTAACCATGGGTCTTGCTTCCTTAGCGTCATGTTCCAATCTCACACTAACAGGTGCTAGATCCTTCCTCACCTGTGACCTTGGGTTGTGACCCAGGTCCTACCCTCCTGGGGCTTCACAACTTCAGAACCTTCAGCCAGGACCAAATCAATGGTCATCGTCCTCATTCACGATCAACGATCGAGACCCACTTTGGGACTTCGTGCTTAGGGAGTTTGACACTTTTGACCTCCACTTTCCCCTAGAGTACTCTTTACTTGAAGTTCTAGATCAGGTGCCACACATCCACCTCAAATCAATAGCTCTAGTCCACTTTAGGACTTCAGCCTTCAGAAGTCTCCACTTCCCCTAATTGCTTCCTCCCGGAATGCTTTCACCCAGATTTCACAATCTTTCAATGCATGTTCTCCTTCAGATCGACGACTATGAATTGCTTTGGCTCTTCGAGCTTCGGGAGTTTCAAACTCTCCGCCTCCGCTTTCTCCCATAGTGATTTCACCTGAATTCAACAATCCTAACTCCCGAAATGTATCTCAGATCGACAGCTGAGAGTGACTTCAGAACTTCGGCCTTAGGGTGAACTCATATGTTCTGAATCCTTTTTCTCCAAAGTGGTCAGCATCGAAGTTGACCACTATTCTAATCCAATGACCATCATGTATTTTCTATATCTGATGGTCCTTATTTACTTTAGGACTTCAGGGCTATGGCCTTCGCCTTTTCTTATCCTATCCTTTCCACTTTATAGATCGGATGGTCAATAGTAATTGTGGGCTGAAAAAGTGCTCACTCTTTATTAGAGATATTTTTCCTTGCAATCTGAAAAGTGCTCACCTAAATCTCCTTTAAATCATGGTCATTGATCCCATGTCCCGACGAGATCAATGGCACTAGAAAATTACGAGCTGCGAACTAACACGTCCGCTATTTTTTCCTCCTCTCCCTGCAATGGTCCCCAACAGTTGATTTTCCGTTCACAGATCGATGGCTAACCATGGGTCTTGCTTCCTTAGCTCCATGTTTCAATCTCACACTGACAGGCACTAGCTCCTTCCTCATCTGTGACCTTGGGTTGTGACCCAGGGCTTACCCTCCTGGGTCTTCACAACTTCAGAACCTTCAGTCAGGACCAGATCAACGGTCATAATCCTCATTCACGATCAACAATCGAGATCCACTTTGGGACTCCACGCTTCAGAATTTCAACACTTTCAACCTTTGCTTTCCCCCAAAGTACTTTGTACTGGAATTTCTATATCAGGAACCACACATCCACCTCTAATCAACGGCTCTGGTCCACTTCAGGACTTCATCCTTCAGAAGTCTCCACTTCCCCTACTTGCTTCCACCCGAAATTCTTTCACCCAGATATCACAATTTGTCGACGTGTGTCCTCCTGCAGATCGATGGCTATGAATTGCTTCGGCTCTTTGGGCTTCGGGAGTTTCAAACTCTCCAACTTCACTTTCTCCCGAAGTTCTTTCACCTGAATTCAACGATTCATCGATGTGAGTCTCTCACAGATCAATGTTTGTGAATCACTTCGAATCTTCAGGCTTCGGGAGTTTCAAACTCTCTACCTTCACTTTCTCCTAGAGTGTCTATAATTTAAACTTTCATGAGATCTATGGCTCACATTCATTCGCACATAGATATGATGGTTGAGACTTAAACCTACTCAACCTTTTTCTTCACCTTCATCGGATGGCCCTTGTTCACCTGCCCTTTGATCCAATGATCCCAAATATCTCTTGATCCCATAGTGGTGATCGCTCTCGAATTCAAAAATGGACAGTCACGATCCTTTGATCCTTTACAAAGGATCTCTGGCGTTCTATCTCCTACATGGATTCTGCAACGCCATCCCTCCTGAGATTTTCAACTTCAAGGTCAGAATTCAATCTCAACCAGGAGACTCTCACCAATAGACCCAGCCCATAATGGACCGATGTTTCAACCAGAAGCTCTGATACCAATGTGTAACATACTCGACCACCCACAGGCTAGGCAACGCCACTTAAACAGGCTGCAACACACCCAGCCACCAGCAAGAGAGGCACGTTGCAGTCCCAAGACTCAACTCTCTGCATGGATCTTGAATTCTAACACAATTTAATCTGAAAACAAGCATGAAAGAACCACATGCATTAATCAAGATCCATGAAAAGCATAAACGAGATAAACAATGTGCTATGCACAACAAATAGTCAGCAGACAAACATATTAAAAATACATATCTCAGAGATAATTAAATACACAGCGGAAATAAACATTACATAGAAAACACAGAGAGAACTTATCTTTGCAAGTAAACGTTCACTAATTGGCTGCAAACCAAGGATTTTTCTCCCAACCATAGACATTTTTGTTCATTTACTCTCAACAACAAGTCACCCCCGAGACAGGGCTATGAATCCACAAGGACGGGTCCTAGGCCAAGTCTAAACACATAGGAGTTAGCTAAGTAGCTCTTGGGTTTCCCAAACTCACAGCAATCCTAATTTCCATCTCTCTTCCCCCCTCAACCTGCACAACCCCAAGAAATGAACACCTTTCTTTTCCATGCAGTCCCTGAGGTTGTTCCATTTCTCTCTAGGGCTCCAATGCTACTGGTCAAGAAATCTTCCTACTAGAAACTCCAAGGACTCTCAGTTGTGGATAGTTCCATCTGAACTATCATCAATTTCATGCACACAGGAATCCATTCCCTCCTGGAATGATCAATAAATCATTATATCCATTCAACAATGGCTCTCCTCTTCCTTCCATTCATTTACATGCTCAGCCCAAAAGCACATGAACTAGCAGTAGTGAGTGAAGAGGAAGAAGAACAAGGAACAAGGGGAAGAACGATCCCCTAAATTCACCCCAAGCCACCCTCACATAGCCATTCATATCCATGCTTAGACCAAGAACATATGTATGCAGCAAGAGTGAGGCTCCCAAAAATGAAGAGTGTAAAAGGTGTAACAATGAATGAATAAGAACAAGTGAACCCCAACCCAAACCAAAGATGGGTTTATATAATTACTTGGAAATCAAGAACCACATGGCCTTCCCCAAGAAGCTCATGTAACCCCTTTTCTCCATAAAATCAATTATGGGTAAATAAAATAATAATAAAAATAATTAGCCCCTCAAGCCCCCTCTCTCGTGGAATCATAGCCCTCTATATCTTTTGTCCTTGTTCGTCTTGCAGCCAGCAGTGTATTTTATTAAAGTATATGAAGTATTACATTTCCTAGGCACTATGGCCCCTTTTAAACTTTACGATCTCACCAGCCTAAGTCATATTTACATAATACATTATATTTCATAAGGGTTAGAACCGGGATGTTACACCTCGAGCTCCTCGAATGGCAGAAATGTGGCTAGTGGGAGTCAAAACCCACCTACGCAAGACAGTGACCGTCTATGCATCAATATGGTTAAATCTGAGGTTAATGTAGCCACTCGGTCTCGCGATTATAGTTATCCAAATACTGTACCTAGTCTAGAGTCTCCCCCTCCTCTGGAGATGCCCTTACATATTGAAAAAACAGAGCCCCCACCTCATATTTTGAAAGGAGTACTCAATTACTCTACCCACAATCCTAATGCTTGAGCCGCCAAGAATTACTCTATTGTTGAATATCTGGGTCAAACTTGTTCTGCGATGTCGGCTCTGGAGGTACTCCAAAGGTTTCCTTCACAGAGGAATACCTTGCTATCTGTGTTAGGAGCTTTAGATCCTTGTGGCTCTAAATTTATCATGTTTGATATCACAGATGTGAAGCCTCACTTTCCTTACCATGTGGCATTCCAAATCCATGTGAGTTACTCAAATTATACCATCAAACATATTGTTGTTGATGAAGGTGTTGCAACATGTGTGATGTCCCTAGTCTGTTGGAAAGCCTTTATCTCTCTGACCCTTTCTTAATATCTGACCATGTTGACTGATTTTGATGGTCATTCCTTCTATCCTCACGGTATTCTTCGTGCCTTCCTGGTCCAGTTTGGTGGGAATATGGTAGAGGTGGATGTTGAGGTGGTTGATGTGCCCCTTGACTATAACTTGTTACTAGGACACAATTGGACTTATTCTATGATTGCAATTGTACGTTCGTCTTCCTCACTCTTTTCTTTCCTCACGATGGGAAGATCATGAAAATCGACCATTTTTCCTTTGCGTACGTTATCTCCAATGCATTTGTTGGACCCTCGATCCCCGTGATCAACAATTCTCAGCAGACAACTGAGAATATTGGTGTTGAAATGTATTCATCCCTTATGGGTACCTTCGACTTCATGGCACCGGTTCATCATATATACTCCATGTCCAATAGGTCTGCTTCATCAAAGAGGTTTGTTCCTTTCTGCACTTCATATTTTAATGATCCTTGGACCCTACCTTCCTCAACTACATCTTGTGAAGTTCAGTCACATATTGGAATTTCCATGCCACTATCGGCAGCAGAGATAGTGTATCAAGGTGTTCTTGACTCTTTCACCAATTCAGATCTTGGTACCTTGCAGACGGACGAGGAGGATCATGTTCTAAAGACCATGTGGGCCAGTTCATCGTATTGTTCACATGACCACTTCGATGAGACTTTACCTTCGGATGAAGCTATCATAGAGGCCATAAATGGTTCTGACATGCCATGGGATGATATGTGTCATCACTCTTATTTTCTCCCAGAGCTTGCCAGAATCGAACAAGATGATTTTAGATCTACCTTGAGCGAGATAGTATGTCATGTCGTAGTTCCACTTCATACGCACAACATTTATGCTAAAGGAAACATGGAGAGTATCTCTCCTACCATCACGATCGATATCTCTTGTATTCCTAGCAAGGTTGAAAATATATAAATCTATGCGGATTGTTCGTCGAAAGAAATTATGATCTACGCTGAGCTCTTCAAAAAAATTTACGATGTGTCCACTTGGTCATATGAAGAGATGCCAGGAATCAACCTTCGAATTGTAGAACATGATATTAAAACCTACATGGATGCTAAACTTGTTCGACAATGACTTAGAGCTGTGAATCCTAGGAAGGCCCCTGCTATTAAGGGAGAGGTAGAAAAACTGCTTAATGTTGGCTTTATCTACCTGGTTCCCTTTACTAAATGGGTATCCATTCATGTTCGTATGAATAAAAATCAAGGAACCATTCACGTATGCATGGATTTTCATGACTTGAATAAAGCATGTCCCAAAGACAACTTCCTGACACCCTTCATTCCTCGGATTCTTGATGAATGTGCGGGAAGCGAATTTTTTTCTTTCATGGATGGATTTTTGGGGTATAACCAAATTCAAATTAAGCCCGAGGACCAACATAAGATGGCATTTATTTTCCCTTGGGGTACATTTGCATACCAAAATATGCCTTTCGGCCTTAAGAACACCGGAGCAACCTTCCAACGAGCTATGACCTTCACATTTCATGATCTCGAGAAAATAGTCGAAGCTTTTCTCGACGATCTCGCTCCTCAATCCCGTAAGAGAGTGGATCACCCTAAACACTTTCGACTAGTTTTTGAAAGATGTCTCCATTATCGCATCCATTTGAACCCTCATAAATGCATATTTTGCGTTAGGTCAGGTCGACTTCTAGGATTTTTAGTCTCTGAGACTGGGATCATGGTAGATCTGTTAAAGGTGGAGGCAATACTTAAATTGCCTCCCCCGTGCACCATTCATCAACTTCAAGGTTTACAGAGGAAAGCTAACTCTCTACGATGGTTTATAGTGAACTATGCCAATATTACTAAGGGTTTCATGCATCTCTTAAAGAAGGACACTCCTTTTAACTAGGATGAGTGAGCCCAGGAATCCTTCGATGCTTTGAAGAAAACCTTGGTATCGACACCTCTATTGAAGTCTTGAGACTATGGTAGAGATTAATTGCTTTATGTCATTGTGTCTGATGAAAAAATCGGTATGGTGTTGGTTCAGGAGGATCATGAGCTTCGTGAGCACATCATATACTATCTTAGTTAAAACTTAGTCGTCCCTGAACTCAAATATTATGATGTTGAAAAATTAGTTTTGGTTATCGTTCACACAGTTCAACGATTACAACACTATATATTGCTTTAAAAAACTATTGTGGTTGTCTATGTCAATCCATTTCAATACGTCCTTACTGTTAGGACCACACAATGTACCTTTTTTCCTATACTTTTTGCCACTATTATACTCTTGATCACCCATATTTAGACTCATACTATCACTTTATCTGATCATCCCAAAGGTATACAACATCCCTTCTCATTACTATACGTTTAATTTGTTTTGCATAATATTTTACATCACTCTCGTACTTGACCATTGATTAGAAATGCATAAGCATTCAAAACTGCAGATTAGCATTTGAGGCCTATTGCTGAAACACAGAACTATCCAAGGTCGTTGTTGCTGAAACACAGAACTGATGCTGAAACACAGAGCCGCTATATAGTCTGAGGTTGCAGATGCTGAAACACAGAGCTGCCTTATAGTCTGAGGTCACAGATGTTGAAACACGGAGCTGTTACACAGTCCAGAGTTGCAGATGTTGAAACACAGAGGAAACCGCCAGGACCGATGATGTTGAAACACAAAGGAAGTCGTTACAGTCAGCAGTCAACAAAGCTATAACTGTCGATCCTACACAAGAATGTCGACATAGTCAGAGCGCAATTCACGTGGCTGAAACAGCCCACGAATTGCAATGTTGAAATAGCATCAGCAACAACGGGAAGAAGTTGTTACACCAGTCATAACAGCAATACCTCATTCAGCTCCTGTAATAGCATTATGTTGCGTGAGACTAGGACATCCTATGCTGGTTTAGAAAGTAGATCTGACTAAGGATAGGACTCAGATATGCATTGTAAATTATTGTATCGAAGGGATTTCCTCTTTAAATAAGAGGAAATCATCATTCGAGGTATCCAAGTTTTATGTATTGAAGAAGCTCCAGAGAAGAGGGACGTATTCCATTTCATATTGTAATATGATGTTTTGACAGATGAATAAAAGACTGCTTTGAGTACCCTTCTCTAGCTTTTTCGTTTCAGGGGAATCTTGTGAGAAGGGAGGGCCCACCTTCTTCACAAGATTCACCCATTAGTTTAGAAGTGTGTTAGTACAATTTATGTTTACGCTTTGATTAACTTTTGTTTGTTGAAACACTGCTTTTAATGAATTCTGCTTTGTTGAAACACTACTGACTCTGTCTTAGTTTATTGAATGAAATTTGTAATTCTTTTTATCAGCAATCTTGTGTGATGATTTTATGAGGCTAGCCAGAGACTAGGTTAAGGGTTCCTGCTCAGACAGGAAGGAATTGGAACATCCTGTCCTCTGTAGATTTCATTTACTTCTGCAATTGTGCTAGCCAGAGACTGGGTTAAGGGTTCCTGCTCAGACAGGGAGGAATCGGAACATCCTGTCCTCTGTAGATTTCATTTACTTCTGCAAGTGTGCTAGCCAGAGATTGGGTTAAGGGTTCCTACTTAGAAAGGAAGGAATCAGAACATCCTGTCCTCTGTAGATTTCAGTTACTTCTGCAAGTGTGCTAG
>ML782588.1:103654-119217 GCA_009831015.1 Picea engelmannii
CAATAGGGAAGTTGCTTTCCTGTGATTTAATTCAGAACTTCAGTTTATTCAAGCAAGTGTGATTAGTATAAGTTTCTTTACTACAACACTAAGTTGCTTTTGGAATTGAGCATGTATAGTGCGTGGTTATCTTTGAAATAAAAAGACTTTCCTGGGTTGATAATTTATGTATCACTTGATTGTTTGAATCAATTAAGCAATTATAGTGACCAACACTTACGAGGCGTATCATAGGAGGAAATTACAATCAATGGATTGTCATTCTACAAGAATTCGATCTCGATTTCGCTTTTGCAAAGTCCCAAAAATCACTATTTTTTGCAGAGTTAATATCTGACTTCCCTCAGTTAGATGAGGATGTTATTCATGTTGATTCATTGCAAATGAACACATTTTCCTTGTCTCATCGTCAGACCCCTAGTATGGGGATATAGTTGTTTATGTTCAAACTTTGAAATTCCCTCAGCATCTATCGTGAGATGACCAACAGCGTATATGATACCAAGCTAAGAATTACCTTATCATCTGTGACACTATGTATCGTCGAGGAGTAGACAATATCTTCCATCGTTGTTTGACTCATGAAGAAGGTTAGTATGTTCTAAACGACTGCCACATTGGGGCTCGTGGTGGTCATCTATCTGAGCTTGCGACAACCCAAAAAAATTTGTGAGTCGGTTATTTTTGGCTGTATATTTTTAAAGATTGCATTGAAGCGGTTAATAAGTGTAATCCCTGCCAGGTGTTCACTTGCAAAATGTGCTTGCATCCATCTCCTCTCCATCCACTCATTGTCATCAGTCCCTTCACCAAGTGGGGGGTGGATTTTATGGATTACAACTCAACTTTGGTAGGGGGGCAGCAACACATTATCATGGTCATAGACTACTTTACTAAGTGGGTTGAGGCCATGCCTACAGTTAGATATTATGGTAAGATTGTTGCCTTCTTCATATTCAATCAAATTATAGCCAAGTTCGAAATCCCAAGTGAGATTCTCACTAATCATGGCAGTCTTTTTCATAATGAAATGATGAAAGAATTATAAGCAAAACTGGGGTTTATGCATGGTCATTCTTTCCCTTACTATCCCCGGGAAAATGGACAAGTAGAGGTCATGAACAAGTCTCTCAAGACCATTTTACATAAAATTGTCAGCCAAAGAAAATATGATCGGCATATCATGATTTATCCAACACTTTGGGCATACCAAACATCCGTTAATACTTCCACCGATTTTTCCCCATGTGGAGTCGATCCTACCTATTGAATGTGAAATCCCTTCTCTTAGATTGGAAGTTGTGCTCCTACCTGACACTTTTGATGTTTAACAATGCCTCGTATACCTAGAGAGTCTAGATGAGCAACATCAAGACACCTCTACGGCTATTGAAACAAATAAAATATGTGTCAAGGTATAATATGATAAGTTTATCTGTCATCGGCAGTACATTGAGGGTGACTTTGTCCTTCTGTATGACCAAGCCAAAGAACCACTGGGGGAAGGCAAGTTCAGACCCATGTGGCACGGTCCCTATATCATGTGACATGTCTTAGAAAAAGTAGCCTATGAATTAGAAGATTACGAAGGGAACATGATGGATGAGCCCATGAATGGGCTCTATTTGAAAATATATTACTCTTGAGCACCAAGCTTGGGCGTAACTCTTTGTATACTAATGTATTTTAGTGTACATATATTTTCCCTCTTTTTATCTTCAACAAATCACCAGAGAGGAAGTGAGAATAAATCCCATTAGAATCATAACCAAAAGGAAGCATGGGAAACCAGGGTGAAGACAAATTCCAACAATTGTTGGAATCTATACTTGCAGGACAATTACAGAGGACTGCTAACCAATAACATAAAACACAACTCATTCAATCCAAGGAGGCTATAATGGGAATCAAATAGAGGGAATTCAAAAAAGTAGTAGGACATATAGGGAGAATAAAAACACTCATATTCCAAATACAGAGTGGCTCACTGAAAGGTGGCAGTAAAATACCAAGGCCATCATTACTGTAATTTCTTAAGGAGAAGCAAATAAAAGTTCGAGAACAACATGACCAAGATAGTGATTCCCTCAAGGGTTATGAAGAGTACCTAACCACACCAGAAGGTTTCCAAGAAGCATTGTATTTCCAAGACTATTACAATGCTAAATATAGGAACAAAGCAAGGGAATGGAACAAATCAATGCAGTACAAACAAAACTATGATCTTATGCGCAGGGTGGGAAGATTAACTATTCCTTCTTTTGATGGATAAACTAAGAGTTCAACTAGAACTTGGGTGCAAAATATGGACACTTAGTACCTTGATCTCAACCCAATGATCGAGGTTGAGGCAATCAATATTTCCACCTTGCATTTGGATGGGGAGGCTCATGAATGGGTGGCATCATGGGTTGGTCACCCTTGGACATGCTAACATTACATCATATGTAGAATCCACCCAAAGAGTGATGGAAAGGTTCAAAAGGAGGTATCCTGAACTACCTACATATTTCTAACATCAATAGTAAGACCTATACATGGTCTTTCAACAAACTGGTGGATAAATTCCTTGAATGCGGCGATGACTACTCTGGAAAATATTGTTGCTTCATTCTTCAGTCCAAACGACATGACTGTGTACTGGTAGGATCCCCATTCTGTAGAAAATGTGGTCTTGCATCTATCTTCCTGTGCTATCTTGATCTGGTGGTAGCCTAAGAATCTGTCAGTGAATGAGTAATCTTCGTGTCCTCCTACGTTCTCCAACACTTCATCTATGAAAGGTGTATTGAACAGGTCATGTAGGGATGCATCGTTCAATTTTCTCAAATCGACACATATCCTTATCCCTCCTTGGTTTTTCTCCTAAAATACCATCGGGCTTATCCATTCAGATTCTTCCACTGGTTCTATGATTTCGGCTTCGAGCATCCTGTTTATATCAACTTTGACTTTTTTCTTATATATCAGGTTCAATTTATATGGTCGTTGTCTGATCAGTCTCGCTTCAGATTTTTGTGGTATCTCAATTTATCCTAGCTCCCCTGCTATACCCTTCATCTCTGTAAATGTGGTGGGAAACAGGTCGTTGTACGTGCGCAGTAACTCTGTTATGCTTTCTATTATCCTCTTATCCCAGTAATCTCCAATGTTGGCCAGTTTGGGGTTCTCGACTGTCCCAATGTTGAATTTCTTCACCTTGATCGACACAACAATGACTTACGATTCTATAGGTGGACCCTCCACTTCTCTTTTGACTTTCTCTTCCTCGATCTGAATATCACGCAAATCATCTTCCTCTGTTGTGTCCTTGTGCACATGGTAACATGACAACAATTCCTTCACTCTCTGTTTGTTCCCATGTTGTTCTTCTGTTGTGAGTTCGAATTCTAGTTCCTTAATGAATATCCTCCCTCTTATATGTTTAACAGCTGCATCTATGTTGGGTTTTTCATTCTCGAGTGAAAAAGTAACTATAAAATTATGTTGTAATATCGTCTAGGTCACAGTTCCTTTACGCAGTTCCTGGTCTGTATACCATTTTTCTGGTATGCCCTCTAGAGAGTGTATAAAATGATGGGGCCATTCCTCTGGGGGTGTCATTTTCTATAGCGTTATGAACTTCTCCAAGTGCTCCGCTGGTGCCCCTTGTCCATCGTACCTCTACTGCTTATTCTTTTTTCGTTTTACGCTAAACCTTATGCGCAGTAATCGCTTACATTGGTACCAATATGTGATTGTCTCTTTGTGTTCGCCCCACCATCTTGCAGGTGTGGCCTTGAGTGCTATATCAAGTGCTAAAAGTCTCTGATTATCTAAAACTTCATCTTCATACTATGCCAAGAATACTTCTAGATCATTTATTCCATGGAAACTGGGTGGTTCCCTTATCTCCATGCCTACCCATCTTATTGTGCAGTCTATTCATGCACATCTTCTCATGTAAACTTCATGTATCCTTTGTTGTCGGTTCTCTAAACCGGTATTTGAGTGTGTCGCACATGAAGTAATGCTCTGCCAAATGAGTATCCCATATGCAGTTGGGTTCACGTAATCATCATCATGCATAGTTGTTCTATACAGCTGGTTGATCTCCTCTAAGTCTAAGCAAGTGGGTTCTACAAACCTTTCCCCTTCTAATGGGTCAAATGGCGCGATGACCCTATATTCCCCTAACTCAAATGTCATTTTTTGTGTCTTCAAATTGATTATGGCTTGTTTGTCAAACACCCAATCCAAGCCAAGCAACGCTAGATATGGTATTATGTTGTCCACTATTTCAATCACTTCAAAGTCTGCTTTAGTGTGCACTCCATCCAGGTCTACTGTCACTCCTTTTAGTCTATCAATTGGTAGGACTCTATGTTGGTTTGCTAGTTTCAGTTGAACATGTGAATATATTAATGTGGGTTTTGCCATGCATTTCGATGTCTTCTTTGGTAATACATTAACTTCAGATCCTAGATCCAGTATGATATCTCCCATGTTGAAATCTCCAATGTTGGAATTCAGTCTAAACTCCCTACTTGTTATTCTCCTCATATGTAGGTGATTGATTGTCTTTTGTTCTAGTTTTCCTTTTGTCTCTATGCTACATATTTCTAATATGTTTTGAAATACTTTGACAGTTGATGGATCATTTAATACTTTGACACATTATTGCAAAAAGCCTTTGATTGTACTTACTTGTCCCATGGTTTGCATTTCGTTGGTATGATCCAATAACGGAGGCATATCGTACTCTAGCGCTTCCTTGCTTTGTTGCGTAGTTGAAGTCGACGCAATGTCATACTTCTGAAATTCTTTTCGGGCTTGCTTAAATATCTCCTTCTCCTTCTATGCATCAAATGGCTTTCTTGGTTCAGCGTTCTTCTTCACCCACTGGTGTTATACCGCCTCTTGTCGGACTGTGTCGTTTCATGTTTTAGCTCCTTCGTGGGTAACTATGTTGATGTTATGTCCTTCATCCCTCACTTTGGTTGAGATCCACTGAACATTCTGGTTGTTCTTGTTCCTTTTTTCCTGGATTTTTACTAATAATGTCGGGCATTCTTTCGTATCATGGTCCGATGCGCGACAATACATACACGTTGTTGGTGGAAGTGGAAATTCCCTTGCATAATGTCCCGGTTGTTGGAAATTATGACATACCATTGGTCCTCTACCTCGTCCAAAACCTCCTCTCACTCTTCCTCCACCTCTGTAGCCTGCTCGATCTCCTCTCGACACATTATACTAAGGTGCCTGATTATATTGTGTGGTATTGTACTGAGGTTGTGTTGTGTTGTACTACGGCTGCGCGGTATTATATGGTCATTGTGCAATATTATATTGTTGTTGCGCAGTGTTGTATGGGGATGGGACTTGGTTAAATTGTGGTACAGCTTGCCTAGTCATCATTTCGGCATGCACTCTATATGCATTTTATTTCCACTCCCACATCAAATCCATAGTCCTATAATCTATATCATCGTGGCCCAACTTGCAAAAGTTGCAATATGAACTCTTTGGGACTGTCTGGTATTTCTGCATCATTGGGCAGTGATATGGATCATGGCCCAGTTTCTTATATATTTTTCACCATATCCCTCCTGTTGGTAATGGATTTGGCATTCCTATTTCCATGTACTGCGCGAATGTTGGACATTAGTTCTTGTGGTGCCATTTCGTCCTACATACAGTACACCAAACAGCTTCTCATTTGTCCTTACTTTTATTCTGGTTTAGCTGGAATGGTCAGTTCTTCAAATCCTCCTTCATTTCTTCGATGGCTGGATCTGTCTGTTGATACTAGTTTTATTCCAGTTATAGGGTTGTTTGCAGAGCCTCTGCCTATGTTTGAAACTTTTGTTGTTGTAATGGATATTTTAAGTGTGGTAGCATTGAATTGACAAACAGGTGCCTATGTTTCATATCGATCATGAGATATTTTAGTTTTCCCTTTAGTCACTTGAATATATGGTCAATTTCCCATACAGATTATCCCGGTTTTTGTCAAATTTCGATCATCTCATTCATGTACTGATCTTCTGAACTTGGCTTTTGAAACTCATTTATCAGCAATTTATTGATGTGTGCAATTGTTATGTTTGTCCCTGGTGGATTGTTTGTAGCTAAACTCATATACCAATCCAGTGCGTGATCCATTAATGTAATCGCTAGTTGTGCCAGTTTAGTATCTTTGTCTGTGATCTTTTTTCTTCCCAAATCTTCACGCAGATGAACAAATGTTTCTTTGGGTCCTCCGATGCTTCTCCTTTAAATTTTGGTAACCTAATGGTGGGATTGTGTCCTGCCATTTTGAATGCTAAACTACTATCTCCGCGCGGTGTAGATACTTGACTAGTATTTCCTGAACTGGCTCCTCCCATTGTTTTTCCTTGTGTAGATGTACTTCCTGTTGTCTTTCTTCTCCCAAAATTTGGTTGTCTAAATGGTGGTGTTCTCTTTGGTGTATTAGTCACACATGGGTTTATGGGTTCCACACTGACATTAATATGGATAGGATTTTTTCCTTATATTCCCATTCATGGACCTCTCATATTCCTCTCATATGTTGTTCGCAATATTTCCTCAATATTCTCCACATCTCGGATATCCTCTACCTCTTCCTCATCACTCGCCAAGCCATCCCTCATGGCTATGGCTCTCTTCTTGGTTTTCACCTTGTATTGGTAGGGTACTCTACTATGCGTCTTTCCATCTGTCCCCATGATCCACTTGATCTGGTCGTCATCCATCATGATCAGGTCCAAGGGTTCCTCCTTCTTTCCCTTATCCTTTCCTCCTTCCATTTCTCCTTTTTCTGCCAGTGCTTCCCCCCTTCCCGCATGCATGCATGGAAGTTTAGTTGTTCGACTCCATTGTCATTACACATTTGTTGTATAGCAGTATCTTGATAGAAGTATACAGTGATATAATGTACCTTCCTCGAGGTTTGCGTAGAAACTCTTTCTTTGCTGCATTGTATGACTTCGCTATATCTACTGCAAAATATGTTATAAAGCCTGCCACAATATTATTTAGCCAAAAATCTATTATGCGGGTGAATTTGTTGTTCACCTACTGTAACTGCTCAATTTGTACTAGGGTCCACTCTACCTGTCAAATTCGGTTCGTTGCGTGGTTATCCTTCAACCTTAGTATCCATTCCTGCAATAAGTGTGGAAAATCACAGAAAAAGACTTTATGCAAATAACTAAACACTTATTAATCAAGATATTTGGGGGGTGTTAATCTAGGGTTTGTGTTATCTTTTTGTGCAAACTCCAGCTCTTTTGTCCTTAGCCAGCTTTCAATATCTTCTTTTGTGGGATTCCATGGTATCAACATCCCATTCTAGTGGCTCATTGCTTTCTTCTCCGCCTTTTGTGTATCTCGTAACAACTATTCAACATGTCTCATCTACTCAATCCTCTATTGTTCCTACCAACGGCAACAGAACCATTTGTTAGTTAACTTGGATATATATCCTATCTTAGTTCGTATTGAGTGACCCAAGGTTCATGTATGTTCAGGGTTCCAACAAAGCCTCTAAAACTATCAACCCTCCTGGCAAACCAAAAGGCAACGCAACACACAAGGTGCACTACGTCATCTCGCCCGATATAGTCTTAATGGGTGGCAACAATACTCATGTGTTTGCAGCCTAGGATTGAGTGAGGTATCTGAGAACTGTGAGTCGGAACGTTCTGTTATAACTTATTAACGCAACACACCATTATTATGATTACACAAGAATATATGAGCTCATTCATCTATCATATCGATATTTACTGAAGACAATAAACAAATACATGCATTCAATCACATAACACAGGTGTTATCGTGGTTCACCCCCCTCCTGGGCTACGTCCACAAAGATATGGCTCTTAGCTCTTTTATTATAGTCATTATGAAACTCCAATGTCGCACACTTACACTCTTCTCAGTTGGGTTAAGATCTATTATGAGGCAGACTAGATCGCACTAGGCTCCTCAGCATACATTCTAACCCTCAATATCTATCCTCCTCAATCCTCTCTAGCTCAACAGCTTACAAAATTAGGTCATACAGAAAAATATTACATAGCATTCGCTTCTTTGTATTCGTCTCTCTATATCTCTATCAACTCACTCCACTAGCTCTCTCTATGAGACCTAGGTATCTTTATTTATATGTTTTTGGCTCGTATATCATTACAATACATTGCAAAAAACTTAACCCTAACGTAGTTAGGTCTTCCATGCATGTGCACGTGTTTCTCTTCCTTCGAATTGTCGCTTCCCTCATGCATGCCTTCTTTTCCAAAATCACCTTTCTTTCCACTTTGGCCCACTTCCAACAACCCTACATAACCCAAATAAATGAACCCCTTTTATCTGCCATCCAGTCCCTCAAGCAGTTCCACTTCTCTCCAGGGATCCAGTGCACTCAACCAAGAAGTTTCAAAGTTGTGGCTTCCATAACCCCAGTTGTAGCAAGTCCATTGGACTTTCTTCCTTCCATGCCTTTGTTATTTAGTTGCTCCAACATCACCTTCTTTTCTCTCATAGACTGGTACTTTTCTAGATCCACAACATTCATCGTTTTCCTACATTCAAATTAGCGAGCATGTCAATTCAAAATTTGTGCATAAAATTCTCATTATTTCTCATAATGTAAGAATAAATTTTCATAATCCAATACAATACTTATCTTTGTGGTTCATGGATCTGCATCCATATGGTTGTCTCGTTAACTTGGCTCATTATTTTCCTTTGACATACCCATTGTGTGAATGATCCCAATAAAGAGCTATCAAAGTCTCCTCTTTCTTGTGGTCACTCTCCTTCCAGGTCTAGGCTTAGGCATTCCCTTTCTCTGCTATACAATCCCTCGGGAAATCCATCTTGCATGACTAAGGCATTCTTTCACAAGAAGATTCCTAGAGACTTTATCAAGTCTTACAGCCAAGGTGACTCTCTAGCGTGTGTTACCACAACACAACATATTCTAGAGAGATCATGGATTACCACAGGGTCCTCATGTCCCAACAATAGCCTTATCCCTTCTTTCCAGCTTGCATATCCAACATCTCATCTATATTATACACATACAATCATCATGAGATATCATTATAACCATTTCCAATCATAAATGTCAAATCTGTTTTATACAGGAAAACAAAATTTTCCAATCATGAGCTTTCTACTCATAATGGTTGGCTCTGCAGTTGTATATATTTGTATTCATTATGGTCTTACATCCCTTCCATATCCAAGACCATTCTACTTGCAATTTCTTCAATTTACATTCAACCAAAACAATTCGTCAGTAATTATCAAATCATAATTCCCAAAATTGTTTTATATAGGAAAAATAAAACTTCTAGACATGAGCTTCTACTCATAACAATTTGGCTCTGGCAGCAATAGGAATTGGTCTTCTTTATGGGCTTACAACACTGCCATATCCAAGACCCTTTCCTCCTGTAATTTCAACATTCCTCAGCGAAACAAATTGTCAATATATCATGTGCAAGATATATATATATATATATATATATATATATATATATATATATATATATATATATATATATATATATATATATATTCATGGCAATGATTCAAAAAAAAATCACAAAGTGCTCTCAGAATTGCTTAAAAATACGATTCAATTACTTCTATTAATCCAACTATCAATTGGAATGAACTCATCATTACATACACATGTATTATCAGTCACACAGACTTTTCATAATGCAACGGTTAATAAGATAACAATCAATGTGTCAATACCCATGGCCACATATACACATTGCATCCATGCATTGACTACATAATACCACATAACTATGTCATGCATTCCACCATGATGAGTTGGAAAGTCTGGACAATGACTCAACACATCATCCACACACTTCCTATTGCTTGCCTAACTATTTCGTTACCTTCCTTTTCAACCCAAACACAACACCAAGAATATAATCCTTAAGTGCTCTTCATTGTTAGCAAAGAGGTTGCAGTCCAAACATGAGATATACAGTAGATACCATTGATCACTCATATAGCGCTATAGCCCTTCCATATCCAACCATATTATGGTCTCACACATGACTAGCTCTATGGATATCATTGTTATAAAAGGAGTATGTCTCCTGAATTAACTCGATTATGATCTCATAACCAAACATAACATAATATGCAACCAACATTTTATCTAAATGCATTCTAGAATCAACAACATTTGCATACTCTAGGCCTTTGCCCATTACATATCAATTTAAATACTGAAATTTAACTAAGGGAATTCTTACCTCAATCCCCTTCAACATGTATGCATCAACAGAAAATAAATGCATACATGTCTAGTTGTTATCAACCTACTTGTTGCTATCTGACCAACTAACGTTTGTAGAAGCTCACAGACTTCCTCCTTCATCATTTTTATCACCATTCATGCCACCCTCATGGGCCTTCACCTATATGGAAATCATAAGAAACAGCAACATCCACATATTTAACCTTGTTGTATCATTTTTATTGAATACATAATCCACCATTAGTCATACTTAAACATTATTTCATAATAATAGACTATTCTAGGTTCACAATCATGTTATATGCATATCCAAGTATGTACATATGCAAAATTACTCATCCATATGCACCAAGCATTTATTATCAGCATGCCTACTAATGCATATTCATTTTAACTTCATTGTATGCCTCATGCACTCTAGTGCATTTCTGTTTCAAATCACTTATTTATTTATCTATTTATGTTGTAGTTGGTTGTCCTTGAACTCCTTCAAATCCCTGTTTCCTTGTGTGCTCCCATTCTGCTCATCTACACTATGGTTCCCTGGTCTAAACACTTTCCATCCAAGTTCCACTTGGCCATTCTGCAATCCAACCAAGGTGTTTTATTTTCAGCAGCCTCTCGTAGGTAGTCATAGCCAACTTTACCTTTATGAAACATTCCAACACCCTGGAATGAAGTATCTCAAACATTCCATCACTCTACTACAATGTTCTTGAATCAAACACTATTACTCCTTAGTTTTCCATTCGGTTACTTCATTAACCTTTCCCTATGAAACCATAACTTTCACACTTAATATCATTCCCAATGGAAATCCATTTTCATTCGATGCCACTTTTCAAGTGAGAGAGAATTCTAATTTATCTGTATTGGCATCCTGCTTCCACTATGAACTCTAATATCATAAGTGGATTTCTTTCACTAAGTACTTTTAGACAGTAGATAAGTCATATCTAACAAATCCTTCCTTGGAACTCTTATGCTTCACACATAGAGATTATTCACACACCACCTCTTAAGCTCTTTGTTTTCTTCCACATCAAGCTTGCAACTATCTACACATCTCTACCTTCAAGGCTATAGATCCTTACTTTTTCTTTCTATGCCCATTAATGACATTATTCACTTGTTAGCTTCATGTCCCATGTGAGGATTCTTTCTTTTGTAGTACCTCATCCAACTTTTGTAAGCAAATTCATGCCTCCATGACCCTAACATCTGATCTTATTCTTGAAATGATCTGGTTATACCTATAATCCAGACAAACCTGCAAACAACCATCTTGTTAGAACTATACATATCATACAAAAATTATCAATTAAATTTACAGGTACCTTTTCATTTAAATGATAATATTGATCTTTAATTAATATCATTTTTCATTTTATCCTTTATTCATAATGCTCATGAATTAACTCTCTTTTAATCATGACCGTGTGTCGATACTTTTGTCTTCATGAGTTGATCACAAACATGGATCGACTCATTATATCGTACTCATGCTTCTTATGTGTTCTCAGTTCACAAACAGATCATATTTTGATCTTTTATCAATTCTTTGTATTATTCTAGTGTTAACTCTCTGTCGAATTAAATCTTTATGAGGTGCTTCCTTCAAACCATTTACATATGACCATATGCACAAAACCGCAGGATTATTGATTTGAGCATTGCCTCTTCTTTTTCCCTCTATTTTTTTATTCCATACGACCACAGGTGGTGACCAGACGCTAAGCTAAGAAGTACTTGATCGCTTATCAAAATCAATAGTCACGTTGTAATGTCATGATGAGTTGGACGGTTCTCATTTAATTCGGAACTTCAGCTATTCATGGCTCCTTAATTCTGGAGTAGCAATTCCTCTGAAGTGATTACCTACCGAATGAGTCATAAATCGGTGGTGGCCTCTTTTTGTCGGTTAACACCTCCACTTACACTATCCTTCCACTATACTTGATCATCGGTTGGGAAATCTCTTGAACTAGATCAACGGTTAACGTTGACTTCGGCCTTCGGCACTTAGGGTGATTTCTCCTTCACATTCCTTCAATCTTATAGAGTTCATTTTGCCGAAGTAGATCGGATGATTGGATTTTATTCACATGATGAACGGTTCTCATTCATTTCAGGACTTCTGGTATTTGCTGGTGGTGAAACTCCCAAAGAAAAAAACTCCCAGAGTGACATAACTTGCTAACGTCACTTGTTGATGTGGCACTGATAGAGTGGCTGCCACATGTCACTTAGATTCGTAACTTTTTCATACCTGAAATTCCAACTACACTTTGACACTTGTCTTCATCTAATTGTGCCACAGGTCCTTGTTGAAGTGGATCTCTTCATGTGGCACATGTTATTCTCTTGGATATAACAATTTTCCTAACTCTCGAAATGTATCTCAAATTGACGGCTGAGAGAGACTTCAGAACTTTGGCCTTTGGGTGAACTCATATGTTCTGAATCCTTTTTCTCCAAAGTGGTTAGTGCCAAATTTGACCACTATTCTGATCCAACGACCATCATGTATTGTCCATATCCAATGGTCCTTATTTACTTTGGGACTTTGGGGCTCTTGCCTTCTCCTTTGCTTATTCTAACCTTTCCACTTTATAGATCAGACGGCCGACAGTAATTGTGGGATGACAACATGATCGCTCTTTACAGGAGAGATTTGTCCCTGCAATCTGAAAAGTGCTCACCCAAATCTCATTTAAATAGTGGTCGTTGATCCCTTGTCCCGACGAGATCAATGGCACTAGAAAATTGTGGTTTGTGAACTAGCACATCCACTAATTTATCCTCCTCTCCCCGCAATGGTCCCCCACCATAGATTTTCCGTTCACAGCTCGACGAATAACCGCGGGTCCTGCTTCCTTAGCACCATGTTCAAATCTCACACTGATAGGCGCTATCTCCTTCCTCGCCTATGACCTTAAATTTTTACCCAGGGCTTACCCTCCTGTGGCTTCGCAACTTCAGAACCTTCAGCCAGAACTAGATCAACGATCATCATCATCATTCACGATCAACAATCGAGATCCACTTCAGGACTCCATGCTTTGGGAGTTTTTCACTTTCGACCTCTGCTTTCCCATAGAGTACTTTGTACCTGAAGTTCTAGATCAAGTGCCATGCATCCACCTCAAATCAACAGCTCTAGTCCACTCTGATACTTCGGCCTTCGAAAGTCTCCACTTCCCCTGCTTGCTTCCTCCCGGAACTCTTTCACCTAGAGTTCACAATCTGTCAACGTGTGTCCTCCCATAGATTGATGGCTATGAATCACTTCAGCTCTTTGGTCTTCAGGAGTTTCAAATGCTTCACCTTCACTTTCTCCCAGAGTGCTTTCACCTAAAGTCAACGATCCGTAGATGTGTGTCTCACACAGATCAACGATTTTGAATCACTTCGAATCTTCAGGCTTTGGTAGTTTCAAACTCTTTGACTTCACTTTCTCCTGGAGTGTCTATCCTCCAAACTGCCATGAGATCTACGACTCACATTTGTTCATGCATAGATCTGACGGTTGAGACTTAAACCTACTCAACCTTTTTCTTCACCTTCATCGAACGGCCCTTGTTCACCTGCCCTCCAATCCAACGATCTTGTATCTCTCTTGATCCCACAGTAGTGATCTCTCCCGAATTCGAAAAGGGATGGTCATGATCCTTTGATCCTTTGCAAAGGATCTCTAACGTTCTAGCTCCTACATGGATTCTGCAAAGCCATCCCTCTTGATATTTTCAACTTCAAGGTCAAAATTTGATCTCAACCACGAGACTCTGACCAACAGACCTAACCCATACTTCTCGGTGTTTCAACCAGAAGCTTTGATAACAATCTGTAACATACTCAACCACCCATAGGTTAGGCTACACCACTTAAACATGTTGCAACACACCCAGCCACCAGCAGGTGAGGCACATTGAAGTCTCAAGTCTCAATTCTCTACACGGGTCTCGAATTCTAACAACATTTAATCTGAAAAATGGCATGAAAGAACCACATGCATTAATCAAAATCCATGCCACATCATAAACAAGATAAACAATGTGCCATGCACAACAAATAGTTAGCAGAGAGACACATTAAAAATACATATATCAAAGATAATTAAATACACATTGGAAATAAAAATTACACAGAAAACATAGAGAGCACTTAACGTTGCAAGTAAACATTCACCAAATGGTTGCAGACCAAGGACGTTCCTCCCAACCATAGACATTGTTCTTCATTTACTCTCAACAACAGGTCACCCTCGAGCCGGGGCTATGAATCCACAAGGACAGGTCCTAGGCCAAGTCTAAACACACAGTAGTTGGGTAAGTAGCTCACGGGTTTCCCAACCTCACAGCAATCCTAATTTACAGCTCTCTTCCCCTCTCGGCCTACACAATCCCAAGAAATGAACAATCACAAATTCCTTTTAAATACTAAAATGAATAAAGTGGAGAGCAATAAGGTGAAACCCAATTATATTTATGGAAATGATATCGTGAAAGGTTAATGGGGCAATGAAATGTGAATAATAATGAAGGGAAAGGTGGATGAAAATAAGACATTTATGAGCCCTAACATGCCCCCAAACTTAACTTGTTGCATGTCCTCATGCAACCATGCATGGATCTTCTCAAGAAATTTTTGGCATCTGAATGTTGCCTTTGAGTGATGATAATAAATGTTTTCCAGGATGGGATTTACATGAGTAACAGCTAACATTTTTCTTATAGTTGGTTCTTGTGTGACAACCATGAATATAAAGAATGTTGGTTCTTGTGTTAACAACATTCATTTCGTTATTTGTTCTCTTGTTGTTATAATAATAATTTGCTCATATTCTTACTAGAAAATGTATGCTATCAATGTGCATAAGGAAAACATCACTGTGTATAAGAAATCCCTTTGTTTTGTATATGTGTGAATCATGCCAATATGTATAACAAGGCTTATGAAGCAAAGTGCAACAGAGTATCGTTGGAAAAGAAATGTTCATAACTGGTAAATGAAAAAAAAAAAATGGAATGATGGTCATGGAAAAAATGGAGTGATGATAGTGAATAAATTCCCCTACCCCCCAACTTAACTTGTTGCATGTCCTCATGCAACGTGGCATAAGTCATAGAAGTGAAAAGGAAAGGGAACTAGGTGAGGGATTTTTCCAAATTATCCATTGCTAGTAGTTGAGGAATTACATGATTAAAGTTTAGAAAATAGCATACCTCCACTTACCTAAAATGTTGATGAAATATGCAAGAGGAATATCGTTGATGCG
>ML782588.1:120561-194529 GCA_009831015.1 Picea engelmannii
AAAATGTTGGGTGCAAGATTTGAAATCACAAATTTATAGCAACAACTCCAATGCATTACCACTAGACCATGCAAGTTTATTGTGGCATGCAATGGGAATTTAATTTGGCAGATTATGGAAGAAGAAGGTGGCTGAAACAGTGGCGTGGATCCCACGACCTCAGCCCAACAAATCGGATCTCTTAGCCACCGTCACAATAACATATTATTTTGATATGAACTTCTTTCAAAATATTTTTATTATTGTTTTTGTTGCAGGCTGCTACAGGAGTGTATTTGTAGGGTGTAACAGTGAACATCAAATGTAATTTTCTCATAAACGACAAACTGGATTGAGCTGAAAGTTTGAAGGCAGGTTCCTATGTTCTGAATGCTTCTACATGCCGAAAATTAGTGATACCCACATCACGATTTTTGAGAAAACTGAAAAATGGTTGAAGGTGACTATATTGATTTTCTCGAAAACTATGTACTACGTTGACCTGAAATGTAATGGGTTTTTTTATCATAACGTAATTCACTTCCTGTCCAAAAATCATAAGAACCCAAATCCCATTTTGTGAGATATGATCAGTTCAATTTCTGCATTTTTTTTTATTTTTTTTATTTTTTATTTTTTTTTTAAAGATTTTGTTTTTATTTGCATTCTAAATTAAAAAATAAAAAAAATAAAAATAAATTAAATTAGAAAACTAGTTTAAGACAAAAACATTTTTTTAATTTTTGTTTTAATTTTGTATTATTTCTAGATTTAAAAGAGAAATTTAAACAATTAAAGAAATAAATGTGTTTAGCAAATGGAGATATATAATTTGAAATTGAAGACGAACAATTGGATTGGGCATTTTTCATTGTCAACAATTTATCATTCCTAAAACTTCATAGTCACCCTACTTTCGTATCCTCGCGATCCAACGAAGCGCGGAGGAGAGCATACTTATTCTAGCAAAAAAACTTGAAAATAAAACCCTACCTACACTACGCTAATTAGAAATGAGAAATTAGTTACGTGTAATCAAACAGCCAATGTAGCCATACACACAACAGTAACAAAAAAATGTTATCTTTCAATTTAGCAATTAACAGTCGGGAATATGTATGAATGTGTGAAATTAGCGGTTGAAACTATAAATAAAAAAAAAGAAAAAAATAATAATAATGAATCTAACCTAGTACTTTCTTGAAACCAACGTTTGATCAGGCTTTCGTAGGTGTAATTTGTCTTACTCAGATCATGTTGCAGCTCCTCGATGCCCTCCTTGCCCTTTTGCGCACCTAATGATTCTTCAATAAACATGCAAGGTTCTTCGTATGTTGATTCTTCGTTCGCCTCGGCGGGAGTGAATAAGCTTTCGGCTGTTGTCAAGATCTCCTCTTCCAGAGAAGAGGAGACCCCGACTTTTGCTAGGATCTACGTAAGTTGTTCCAAGCTTAAATTCATTGTTAAATCATGTTAAAAAAAGGATTCTTATAGCACCCAAAACTGAAATCGAAATGAAAAAAACTTGAATAAAAGCACTCTTACTGAAACAGAAAATAATTACTCTTCAGAGTTGCGGAAATTAAAACGTTCCTGATAGTTGGCATGGATAGTGAGGAGTCTCCTCTCACGAGCTTCTATAACCCTCAACACATGTAGATCATAAAAATTAAAACTACTTTTGCGTGAATTGAAATTTGCAGAAATTGAAATTACTTCTACCTAGTTGGTAGGGAGAACATGAGGAGTCTTTTGTCACAAGCTTCTATGACCCCTTACCAACACGTTTAGATCACACTTGCATGAATTAAAATGAAAAATAAACTAATACCTCAATCCATTGTGCGTCCCCGGCAACGGCGCCAAAATGTTGGGCTCTAAAAATGTCCTAAAATATAACCTCTATGCATCATCCAAAGGTAGGCGCTGGTGCAAGCATTTTACTTGTCACCTACGTAGGTTCTTACCTTCCGTTTTCAATACTCATCCTCCAGAGATGTAACCCCTACAAAGGGATAGCAATCGTAACAAAAGGAACAACAATCGTTCCATTCAAATGAACAACAAAAAGAACAACAATCGTGACAAGGGAACGGCATTCGTTATATTGGGCCAAACTAATGTTGTATTAATTGAGTTGTAGTACTTGCCCAACTATCTAATTTGTCAACCCGAGGTTCATAAACTGACGAAGCACACGCAAAGTATATACAATATTGAAGCGAGACTAATCTAATCTAATGTTTAAGCTACAACTGAAACTGAATCATTAATCTAACACACGACTGAATTAGAATCATTAATTTAACACACGACTGAAATAGAATCATTAACCTAACACACGACTTGGAATTGAATTAATCTAGTTGCGTAAATGAAATTAATCTAGGAATAGGAAATTGCATGAAGGAAATTAATCTAGAAATGGAGAACTGCATGAAGGAAAAGCAGATACAACAAGTGAAGAGTTGAATGGCACAACAACACATGAGAGCTCTCACCAATGAATAAATCTTACATTCAATAATCAAATCAATCTTCATAATAGAATAATGAAAGCATGAAAACCAAAACCATGAATCAAAGCTAAGAATCCCTTTCTCTTTCGAATCCTAATGACTACCATTAATGGCTACTCTAATTCTAATTACATCCTAATTGAATTCTCATGAAGAGAGAGAACTCTCTTTTATACATGAGAGCCTTGAAGATAAGATAACCATCTCATTATTACATATCCACTTTTCTCTCAACCTATTTCCTATTATTACAAAATATAATCCCTTCAAATCCTCACACATATCTCTCATATATACTGAATAAGATATGCCAACCAAATCTCCATTATCTTCTCCTTGGAATGGGCTTGAATTATCTCCTCAAATATTGAAATGGTGGAGGAAGTATTCGAGAAGTCCTTTGAATTAATCCTTCACATATTCCTACACATTACAAAGCTCACACATATTTGAGATATATATGAAAACATGTCAATTTTCAAACATTTAATCACAAATTCCTTTTAAATACTAAAATGAATAAAGTGGAGAACAATAAGGTGAAACCCAAGTACATTTATGGAAATGATATCATGAAAGGTTAATGGGGAGATGAAATGTGAAGAATAATGAAGGGAAAGGTGGATGAAAATAGGACATTTATGAGCCCCAACATGCCTTGCTATTTGCGTTAGGAGCTCTAGATCCTTGTGGCTCTAAAGTTATCCAATTTTACGTCACAGATGTGAAGCCTCGTTTTCCTTACCATGTGGCATTCCAAATCCACGTGGGTTACTCAAAGCATACCATCAAAAATATTGTTGTTGATGAAGGCGTTGCAACATGTGTGATGTCCCTGGTATGTTGGAAAGCCCTCAACTCTCCAACCCTTTCTTAATATATGACCATGTTGAATGATTTTGACGGTCATTCCTTCTACCCTCACGGTATTCTTCCTGTCTTCCCGGTCTAGTTAGGTGGGAAGAAGGTAGAGGTGGATGTCAAGGTGGTTGATGCGCCCCTCCACTATAACTTGTTACTAGGACACAATTTCACTTATGTTATGAGTGCAATCGTATCGCACATCTTCTGCACTCTTTGCCTTCCTCACGATGGTAAGATCATGACGATCGACTAGTTGTCCTTTGTGTACGCTATCCCCAACGCATCTGTTGGACACTCGATCCCCGTGATCAACAATTATCAGCCAACAACTAAGAATATTGGTGTCGGAATGTATTCATCCCTTATGGGTACCTTTGGCTTCATGGCATTGGTTCATCATATATACACCATGTCCAGTAGGTCTTCTTCATCAAAGAGGTTCGTTCCTTTCCACACTTCGTATTTTAATGATCCTTGGACCCTACCTTCCTCAAATACATATTGTGAATGACAGTCACATACTAGAATGGCCATGCCACTATCAGCAGCAGAGATAGTGTATCAAGGTGTTCTTGACTCTTTCATCGATTCAGATCCTGGTACCTCACGTACGAATGAGGAGGATCATGTTCTAAAGCCCGTGTGGGCCACTTCATCTTCTTGTTTACATGACTACTTCGATGAGACTTTACCTTCGGGTGAAGCTATCATAGAGGCCATGAATGGTTTCGACGGGCCATGGGATGATTTGCATCATCGCTCTTATTTTCTCCCATAGCTTACCAGAATCGAACAAGATGATTTGAGATCTACCTTGAGCGAGATAGTAGGTCACATCATAGTTCCACTTGATACGCATGGAATTTATGCTGAAGGAAGCATGGCAAGTATCTCTCCTACCATCACGATCGATATCTCTCATATTCCTAACAAGGTTGAAAATCTATACATCGGTGCGGATTGTTCGCTGGAAGAAATTATGATCTACACCAAGATCTTAGAAGAATTTCACGATGTGTTTGCTTGGTCATATGAAGATGTGCCAGGAATCGACCCTCGAATTGTAGAACATGATATTAAAACCTACATGGATGTTAAACATGTTCGACAATGACTTAGAGTTGTCAATCCTAGGAAGGGCCTTGCTATTAAGGGAGAGGTAGAAAAATTGCTTAATGTTGGCTTTATCTACCTGGTTCCCTTTACTGAATGGGTATCCAATCCTATTCTTGTGAATAAAAATCAAGGAACCATCCGCATATGCATGGATTTTTGCGACCTGAATAAAGCCTATCCCAAAGACAACTTTTCGACACCCTTCATTAATCAAATTCTCAATGAATGTGCGGGAAGTGAAAAAAATTATTTAATGGATAGATTTTGTAGGGTGTTGGCACCCTACCGCCCCCCCTGTCACCTCATCACCTCATTCCACCATGCCATGGATGGATCGTGAGGTCCATTCGAAACAATATCAACTCTAGGGACCAAGCCTAGAACTCGCTCGAAGAAAAAACTACAAAGGATAGATGCAAACCTAAAATTCCTCTTTCTACCCAGTTTACAGTCTGTGACTTAGCTCTTCATGTTGGCCAGCAGTGAGGTACACTAGTCGTAAACCATGGGTCGTAATAACTCAACTAAATAGAAAAGAACTAGCCTCGATGCCTGGTGTAAAGAGGTCGACCCTGTGATTCGTGTCAACACCAAGAAAATAATCTTGAGACTGAGATTGTTGATCTCTTTGATCGGGAGTTGGCTCCCTACCATCTTTGTCCCTGCAATACAATGGTGTCTATGTAATCCTTTATGTTCATGCCACTCCCAGCTCCCCGAGCTTTGAGGTTGACCACATCACCCCGACGTGACAATCTCGTCGAGAAGTAGATGTCCTCAACTTCAATCCTCAATGGTTTTCCATCAAGTTTGAAGGTCTCAATATCCAGATCCCAGTAGTTCACAAGCATCTGAATCAGTCTCACTTGAGCCCTCATACCTTTGAGATCCAAAAAATTGTATAGCCTACATATTTTTAATGACATTTGGGCCCATGGATCTCTCTCCACTGCAGTATCCACCTCTTCATGCTCTCTTTCTCTCCACTCTAGCACCATCCTGTAAGATTCAAACCATTTTTTGAGTTAGGAACATCTTAAAAACCTTATCCACAGATATGTACGTGAGATATAGTTTACATAGTCATATATAGGGTTTCTTATACACTGGATGTTTTGAAAACAGTCATGTATAGGTATGCGTATACGCGACCCGATGATTTATAGCCCATGTATACCTCAGTTTCTAAGTTACGCCCTAAATTACTCAAAAAATGAAGCCTAATTGCAAATTTTAATCCACTATAAAGAAAGAGAGGAGCAAGATCAATTACCTGGTCTAGATGGTTGTTGATTTTGTTGCTCGTAGCTCCCGCAATCAACAATTGAAATTTGGGGGAATTTGGTCCAAAATGCACTATTTGGGTTAAAAATACAAATGGTATAGTAAAATTTTTTTTTTTACTATTTATAGAAAGAAAAAAAAATTACCCACTTTACATAGTTTTGCCTAATATTTTGACCTAATGGACTAATACAACAATGGATGGAGTTGGTTTTGATGGTTTTATCCAGGAATTCTTGCGATTTTCAGTGCCATGTCCCTCGTTCATAACTTTGGATAGGTATATTCATTATCCAACATATAGGATAGGTCACCAATCCATTATGCACACTTTCATCATCCTATGACTGCAGCGCATATGCCTTAGGTATGAACCCATTTAAAAATGACACGGAACCTTCTATCTGCAACTAGAAGTGTTGTTCTTGAATGGTAGAGACTTACCAAACATGGGTACCCTAGTTACATCCCCTACTCCATTCGATGCCCATGCAGAGATTTTTGTCTATAGGAATGGGATTCCCTTGTAGTTAATACATGACTTTATGTTTGAACCTCATTTCTCACTCATAAGTGTGCTAACCTATACCTAGAGGACTCCCAATGAGTCTAGTTTAAGTTATTTTTCGACTCTCTCAAAAAGAGAAAATATTGTTGAGTGAACTTGTCTCTTTCACACTCATAAATTGGATTTGAAAGGATGTCTATTTGGTGTAATCTTACCCCTTTTTCAAACCAAGTAGACTAAGATTACGAAAAATGAAATTTGTTGGCTTTAAGATGTAATTGCATCTCATTCTCTTGCTTGCAGTATTGAGCCTATTGTCGGTTCTCTCTTTTGAATTATAATCCTTTGACCTCAGTAGTTTGCATCATCAGCCAAACATAGCCTTGTTTCTATCCTTTGCAGCTTGGCACCCTATACCCAAGAAGAAACATTCTGCCGATTTTCCATCTACCGCATGAACCTCCTTGCATTGAGCATAGGTATGTTCCACTGCTGGAACTATTTTCTTACTTGTGACACTTGTTTCCTCCTCTGTATCATAGCATTCATTTGACTATGAAAAAACAAAAAAAGACGGGTGGGAAAAGAATATTATCTTATATTGGCAGAAGTTGTGTCTCCTTTGAACATTGCACAAAAATTTTGAGTCCACTTGTCATCAAAATTTTGTTTTTAGCATGACCTTAGGAAGCTGAGCTCGTTATCGAGAGTTTACCACCCCGACTAGTTACTCTTCTAGTCCCTATGGAGAGTTTGATTGATGCCTCATGCATCACAAAGTTTCATCATCGAGTCTATGCTGCTAGAGTCATCCATATATCCCATGTTATTGTTCAAAGGATGTCTATCAACCTGTTTCGGACATTCCTCAGAACTCTTGACTTTTCATGTCGGCCATACCCTCAGTGTGTCTCAGATTTACATGAAGATGTAGTCCTATTGTGCACCCTGGTCCTACTTTCATCATTGGTAGGTAACCTTGAACCTAGTAGTATACATTTCATCATTGGTTGCTGACTAGGGGGTTTCCCTTGTGTTTGATAGAAATAAATCTATTCACACATTGGGATTCATGTAGTGTCTTGGATTCCATTAGCCTTATTGGTGGCTTCCTCACCTATGTTAGCAGTTTTCCTTATTGGTTGCTATTCAGAGGGTCTTTTTCATGTCCCGCTTGCATTTGGTACATGTGAAAGACACACAGGGTCGTTGGTTCATGAACATGTTCTTCTTCCAATCTCCTCCAAATAATCAAGCTCATGTTTTGTACCTCATGCTAAATTATGAGAGATTCCTCAATGCTCTCCTTTGAGCGTGTATCCTTCCATCGATGTTAACCCATCTATTCTGGAAATGAGCCTAGAGTCCTATGAGTACCTAGAGGCTTACAGTCATTAGTGGCAGGTTCTCCCACCATAAACAGTTGGGAATACATCAATATCCCCTGATTGATGGATTCTTCAATTGTTTGACCCCGACAACTTTATTCACACTTGTAAGAATGTACTCGGTGCCTTGATACCTACTTTCATTGTCGGTAGGTTATCTCACATTTGTTAATGGTATATCTTAAATAACCGGTAATCAAATGAAGTCTCATTGTGTTCGACCTCAACTCCTTTATTCACATGATGTATACTTTCACCTTTGGCGGATCCTGTAGAAGATATGAATACATCAGTTCATAGTCACAACTTTCCTGAGTTGTTGCTATCTTTCATTGGACCGGTACCTATGTGATTTTAGTGACCATGGGAGATCATATTGTACTCCATTGTATACAGATATCTTCATATTGATTTTGATACTGGTGTTACTGGGACGTGTTCCTAACTATGATAGCCTTTGGAATCTAACCACCTTTGTATTGCCTACTCATGGCCATGAACACGTGTTTGGTATATTTTCACATGGATCTACAGTGTAATTCAAATTGGCAGCCATGTGTGCAAAGTCAGTGCATATTGTAATATCTTCGTGAGAAACTAGTTCTTCCAGTTGGGTCTCCATTACTCCACTTATGGGTATTATAATGTATTTCGGCCATCACATATACTCCTTTGACCTCACACATTAGGGAGCATCTGTTATAGCAAGATTTGTCTCACCTTATGCAAATTTTCCCAGAAGGCCTTTTTCCATTTCCATATGCAGACTTGAAGTCCCTTTTTTCAAATACCAGAGCTAAAAACAATATGTTTCCACTTATATGCGCCCTAACTATTATACAACATTTGTATACATAGGTTGCACCACTACATCCCACGTACATCCCATGAGTACTATCCTGGAAAGACCACAGACCGTGCTCTTGCACAGAAGATCAAAGAAGCCTATGGCGATGTTGAGAAAGGCGCGAGAGGCTACAAGGTAACTTCCATTGAAAGTGGTGCAGTGCGCCTCGCATGCCAATTGATCACAAGGAAGTTGGTACGCAAGAATCAACCAACAAAAGTATCTGGCTTTGTAGTTGACCTCGAAAGAAAGTGCGTCGAGGGACTACAGATGAACTGGGTGAAGTACCTGGTGAATCAACTGGAGATTGACTGCAGAGAAGCCCAGGATCAGGGGCATGAATTCCATTTTAGCTACCTCCTGATACTGATCACTTTTCTTGCATGGGAGCTACCGGAAGGCGCAACCTTCCCAGACCTGGACCCCTTTGAACCACTAGCCACTAAGTTCAGTACATTATGGTACTCGAACAACATGAGCAAGCAATGGAAATCAAATGTTGTTTTCCACACGTACTATAACCAATTGAAAGTAGCCATAAGGAGCGAACCACGCATAACCCCGAACACTTTACAGAGATTCCAACCTCTGATAAAGTTCAGCGCGGATCGCCACTTTATATACCTAAACCACGTGCTGATGAGCACCAGGAACAACTTCAGTCCTATTATAAGTTGAGAGAGGAAGACCTGGAAGAGATCACCAAACAATGGTCAGCGGACCTCCTTGTTTCAGGAGACCCTGCAGAAATGTCCGACATCGACAGCCTTGGAACTGCACAGGATACACCTGGGCCCAATAAGACAAAGAAAGCAAAGTCGACGAAGAATATTGAAGAAGTCCAAGATGTTGATAGCCTATCTATAAGGACAGCTTCCATTACACCAGATGAAGCAGGCGATGACGAAGAAGGTACAGAAACCCAGAGAGTCGAAGTACCACCACCTTGGGATGAAGAAGACTCATCGAAGAAAAGGAAGGTCTCACCTTTGAAATCTTCCTCCATAAAGAGACCAAGAACCCTTATAACCAAGATGTGAACTGCCCTCACGTTAGATGATTTTGATTTCATTGTAGTAGTGGTCAATTATGCTTCAAAGGAAATCATAGAGAAGCAGGAGGTGAAGCAGGAACAAATGTATAGCCAAATTGAGATCTCACTCCAGGGAGTACAGCAAGCACTCTAGTCTAGCCAAGCAACCTCTACTGCACCTCTTCCAGAAGGAACAACAGAAGTGGGAGATGAATTAGTTCAGCTCCGCAAGATTGTTGATACAGTCAAAGTATGCCTTCGACATGCTCAGGAAGAAAAATCATAGGCCACCCAGGCCCTAAAGAAAGCACGGGAGGAACTTACTAAACAACATTGAACCACGCAACAAGAGAAGAATGCTCTCCAAGCAAAATTTGAAGAAGACAGGGTGAACATCCAAAAAGAGAAAGAGCAGTTGCTCGCAAAGTAAATAGGAATTGAAGAAGCATTCAACAAAGCATTTCTCTCTATGATCGGCTTAGAGAAGAAGGCTGAAGAGCCCATAGAGTGCCAAGTGACAAAGTTGGTTGAAGTTATTCAACAACTTCAACGAAGGGTCGTGGAATTAGAGCTTCAGAACATACCACAGACTCTGCAAGAAGTGTGCGACCAGCGAGAATTGAATGCTCAAAACGCAGTCGAGAGGATTAAAACACTTGCTGCAAAATGTAAACAACTAAGTAGCAAAAGCACGCAGATATACAAACAACTATCTGAAGACCCAGAGTTGAAGAAACTGGAGTCCCAACTTCAGGAAGAAAAGTAGCAAGCCGATACAGTATAGGCCCAGCTCAAGCTCCTATCACCCATCGAGAGGATGAAGAGATCCCAGGAGCAGTGCACTACCCAGCAACTCGTTCCCACGCAGAACAGAGTGATGGTAGTCACCCAAAAACTCTAGTCGAGCCAGGAGGTGGCCTGCCTATTGTTTGAAGAAATTGAAGGCCAAGGAACACTACTCAAACAAGTAGTTGCTACAGTTGAGTAGAAACTGGAAGGACCTATCAGTGAAGTGGTTGTTCAGGAGTTTGTTGAAAAAGAAGCAGTAGCACCGAGACAAGTTGAAGCAGCTCGAGCCAAGCTCAAGACCTTTGAGGCAGAGTTACCCAAACTTGAGTGACTCAGGACGAGTCACAGGTGAGTGTTGGGGGCATGTTGGCCCTTGACCAAGTTTTTAGGAACACTTGGTCATATTTGACCATTTTTGGGACTTCAACAGCTTGTCAAAGATGGAGTGCAACGCGAAGTGGAAATCATGGAAGCTATACCCTTTCTTGGACCCTTTTAGGGTTTTGGTTTAATGTAATGGGGAAGGGATGTCGGCCCGTGGGTTCACCCACGCTTAGGCCCACTTTTGTAATGTATAAATAGATAGGGAATGTAAGAAATAGTAGAAGTGGTTGCTTAGTACACTTGGTGATTTCTTAGTGCAAGTTGGCTAAAGTGCTAAGAGTTGGATCTGTGTGATCAAGTATTGTAAGGCTTTGTGCATTTTGTGTAAGACTTGCAGAGCTGAGTGCAAGTCCCTGTGAAAGACTGTAGAAGGCTTTGTGTTGTAAAGCAAGGAAGAAGGATCTAGCGAGTTACGCAGATCTTATGTCATGTGCATAGTAAGTTTTGGAGGCTTTGTGTTGTAACCGATTGAAGACATTAATAAAGAATAAGAATTTGTGGATGTAGCCCCAGGGTGGGGGTTAACCACGGTAAATTTGTGTGTTATGCTCTATGCCTCGACTTGATATGCTTGTCTCTTCCTTTTCTCACTGCTTTGTTGTGTTTAGATAGATATATTTATGCTTTGTGCTTATGAGCTATGAATGAATGTTAGCTCTGATATGTATGAATATGCTTAGTGTTGATCTACAGGATCTGATTTGTTTTACTAAGTGTTGAAAGATCTTAGATCTAAGTAAATGTTGTGATGCTATGTGCTATCTGCAAAGTATAATAAGACTAAATATTGATGAAGATTAATTTCTAAGTGTTAGAATCATAGGTCTGTGTCCCAGCTAAGGTTGCAGACATCTGAGTCTTGCAACCACCCCTGCCTCTACCTCTGGTGAGACTTTATCTGCTTCACAGGTGTTGCCGAAAGGGCCGGTAGTTAGGGTTTTGTTGGTTCTTTGTTGTAGCGTTGAACCCCGAGTCTACCCTTGTGCCAACAAATGGTTTTGTTTCCGAGACTAAAACTGTGATTGCTAGGAACTGAGCAGAAGAAGCTTTGTGAAAAGATTCGTCCTGAAATTGTAAAATCTTTGTGCATGGATCTATGCCCTAGTGCAAAGTGATCCACTTGATCTAAAAAGATTTGTGTTGAAGAAGGAAGGACAGATCTGAAGGAAAGAAGTCAAATCTACAAGAAAAGAGGTTGATACTGAAGAAAAGAAGTAATATCTGTAAGCTCTGTGCTCCGATAAAGGTAAGAATAGTTAAAAGTTCTTAGATCTGGAAGCTTTGTGCCCTATAGAAGTAAAAGAGGTGAAAATTTTTGTTTCTAAAGTATGGATTTAGGTATGCTTGATAGATTTTGTCCTAGCTTGAAAACTAGGGCATTATTAGATGACGGAACATTTGATATGAATAGATCTGATAAGAATAATGATAGATATGTTATACCTATGCATAGAAAGAATTTTTGGACTAACCAATGGATGCAGGATCCTAGAAAGAAATTTTTACAGGTTCACCATTATGATCCTAGTGCGCAGTATAAGAAAAGTTGGGGATCATTGAAGAGAAAGAGAGGATTAACTCTTTGTTACAATTGAAGAAGACCAGGACATCTTGCTAAGGAATGCCCTGGGAGAAACCCTAGTTGCCTATATTGTAAGGCTATGGGCCATGAAGTATTAGATTGCCCTAGAATGATTGCTAGACTTGAAAAGATGAATAGAGAGCAAGAAAACCCTGAAGGAGATCGAGAGACTAAGATTATAGAAGAACCCCAGAAAGAATCAGAGATTATGTTGTTGAAAATGAAAGAAACCATGGATGAACACAAAGATGCTAGTTTGTCAAAGATCTTCAAAGAAAAGGAGAAAATCGAAGTAAGAATAGGAGACTTTGACATTGACTGTGCTCTGGATGAGGGAACACAGATGAACATTATGACAGAAAGTACTTGGGAAACCCTAGAAAGGCCTGCTATGGTTCCTTCACTAGGAAAAATAGGATTGTTTAAAGGAAAAATGGTAACCCTATGTGGAAAAATTACCCAGATAGCTATGAGTACCCATGGAGCTTCGATGGAGGAAGAATTTGAAGTTATTAAATTTATTGAGGACTATTCCCCATTTCCATCTTTGTTAGGCAAGATCTGGATTGAAAAAGACCAGATCCAAAGAAAAGAAGAAAAGGAAGCCCTAGAACAAAAGAAGCAAGAACTCGTGGAATTTATGACTAGAAAGATCGCCTACTTGATGGAAGAACAAGAGAACCGATCTAAGGTATTAAACACCAGGGACTTGGATGTCGAAGCTATAAGAGGGTTAGAGGAACCACAGAAGACTGAAATACCTAATCCATATGATGAAGGTGTATTACCCTTGGATCTGAAGAAAGAATATCAGCATCGCGAAGCGACTATGTCGAGAGAGGATAAGGATCATAATGAAAAAAGGATGACCGAGACAAATCTCACTAGGAAGAAGGCTAGGAAGATAAGTAAGAAGAGAGCCAAGATCGAAAATTTACAAAAGATTCCACAGGGAACTTCGCAGAAGGAAAAATCACAAGAATTGAGCTTCGTTGGGATACTAGAACAGCGACATATGGCACTTCGTCATGGCGAAGAAATATAATCGTTGGACAGATATACCCATTCGAATTCCACCCCGAATGGGCAGAAAATAATTAAAATATCACTACCAGACCATTGGACCATGCCATAACGAATGGATCAACGTTCATGAAAGCTTTATACCCATTAAAATCAGACCGTTGATGAATTTCCTATTTATCTCATTGCGTCGTGCCCGAAGAACACTTTTGCCAATAGAAAAATCGAAGCCCGCAAAACTAGTGATTGTCTACAGTGATCATTGCAAGCACATTGTTCATCCTAGTGCATCATTTTGAGATCATCGTGACCCCGATTATCTTTCCCAAGTGCGTATGTCCGACAAGCTCAACGAACTTGAGGAATCCATCACAGAGGTCCTTCTTGAGTTAGTGACCGAGAGAATCATGTCGGAAAGAAGAATGTCCACTGGAGTCCAATCATCATTGACAGGAGGAGTGCAAGCCTCCCCATCGACTGCTCGAGCAGAAACATCTCGAGTCGGAGTAGAAAGAAGAACTAAGCATAAGGATGACATAGCCAATGCAAAGTTAGTGTCATCCATCCTACCAGATTACATACCCCCTCTGAGCGGTGAGATTAATAGGTCCAGTGTCCCTAGAGACTTTGAATACATCCTAGTCATTGCATACCTACCAAAAGGAGTGTGCACCTACCGTGCAGATCAAGACAAGGTTACAGCATTGAAGTTTTGCGACTTCAACCTGGGGAACTGTAAAACTTATAGCATGCTTGCCCCATATAAGTACTTGACGAGAACTAAGGGCAAGAATTCGAAGCTCATCCCTCAGCAATGGATGATGAACCTCGCGCAGTCTACTTTTCTCAACGTTATGAAAGTACCAAACTTCGATAGACACCATGAGGTGAATGCTTGTGTAAAACTACTGCTAGCAAGTTATCACGGAGGATACCAATGGTTATATCATCGCATAACTGTTGATCTGGAATTGATCAATAGGATCACTAGGCTTAGCATGTAGGGCCTTGATCCCCATGAGTACTATCCTGGAAATACCGCAGACCGCGTTCTTGTGCAGAAGATCAAAGAAACCTATGGAAATGTTGAGAAAGGTGCGAGAGGCTACAAGGTAAATTCCATTGAAAGTGGCGCAGTGTGCCTCGCATGTTAACTGATCGTAGGGAAGTTGGTACATAAGAATCAACCAACACAAGTATCTAGATTTGTAGTTGACTTCACAGGAAAGTGCATCGAGGGACTACAAATGAACTGGGTGAAGTACCTGGTGAATCAACTGGAGATTGACTACAGAGAAGCCTAGGATCAGGGGCATGAATTCCATTTTAGTTGGCTCCTGATACTGATCACTTTTGTTGCATGAGAGCTACCGGAAGGCGCAACCTTCCTGGACCTAGACCCCTTTGAACCACTAGCCGCGAAGTTCAATACATTATGGTACTCGAATGACATGGGAAAGCAATGGAAATCAAATGTCTTTCTCCACACGTACTATAACCAATTGAAAGCATCCATAAGGAGAGAATCACACATAACCCCAAACACTTTACAGATATTCCAACCTCTGATAAAGTTCAGCGCAGACTGCCACTTTATATACCTAACCCCACGCGTTGATGAGCACCAGGAACAGCTTCAGTCCTATTATAAGCTGAGATAGGAAGACCTGGAAGAGATCACCAAAGAATGGTCAGTAGACCTCCTTTTTCCAGCAAACCTCGCAGAAATTTCCGACATCGACAACCCCGAAACTGTGCAGGATACACTTGGGCCCAGTAAGACAAAAAAAGCAAAGTCGATGAAGAAGACTGGAGAAGTCCAGGATGTTGATAGCTTATCTGTAAGGATGACTTCCATTACACCAGATGAAGCAGGTGATGATGAAGAAGGTACAGAAACCCAGAGAGTCGAAGTACCACCACCTCGTGATGAAGAAGAATCATCGAAGAAAAGGAAGGTCTCACCTCTAAAATCTTCCTCCAGAAAGAGACCAAAAACCCCTGTAACCAAGATGCGAACTGCCCTCACATTGGATGATTTTGATTTCATTGTTGCAGTGGTCAATGATGCTTCAAAGGAAATCATAGAGAAGCAGGAGGCGAAGCAAGAACAAATGTATATCCAGATTGAGATCACACTCCAGGGAGTATAGAAAGCACTCCAGTCTAGCCAAGCAACCTCTACTGCACCTCTGCAAAAAGGAACAATAGAAGTGGGAGATGAATCAGTTCAGTTCCACAAGATTGTTGATACAGTAGAAGTATGCCTTCGACGTGCTCAAGAAGAAAAAGCACAGGCCACCCAGGCCCTAAAGAAAGCACGGGAGGAACTTACTAAACAATGTCAAACCGTGCAACAAGAGAAGAATGTTTTCCAAGCAAAATTTGAAGAATACAGGGCGAAGATCCAAAAAGAGAAAGAGCAGTTGCTCGCAAAACAGATAGGAATTGAAGAAGCAGTCAACAGAGAATTTCTCTTTGTGACCGGCTTAGAGCAGAAGGCCGAAGATCCCATAGAGCACCAAGCAACGAAGTTGGTTGAAGTTATTCAGAAACTTCAACAAAGGGTCGTGGAATTAGAGCTTCAGACCATACCACAGACTCCGCAAGAAGTGCGGGACCAACAAGAATTGAATGCTTAGAACACAGTCGAGAGGATTAAAACACTTGTTGTAGAATGTAAATAGCTAAGTAGCAGAAGCGCGCAGATATACGAACAACTATCTAAAGACCCAGATTTGAAGAAACTAGAGTCCCAACTCCAGGAAGCAAAGCAGCAAGACGATACAGTACAGGTGCAGCTCAAGCTCCTATCACCCATCAAGAGGATGAAGAGATCCCAGAAAAAACACACTGCCCAGCAACTCGTTCTTAGCATGCAGAACAGAGTGATGGAAGTCACCCAGAAACTCCAGCCGAGCTAGGAGGCAGCCTACCTATTGTTTGAAGAAATTGAAGGCCAAGGAACACTACTCGAACAAGTAGTTTCTACAGTCAAGCAACAACTGGAAGGACCTATTAGTGAAGCGGTTGTTCAGGAGTTTGTTGAATAAGAAGCAGTAGCATAGAGACAAGTTGAAGAAGCTCGAGCCAAGCTCGAGACATTTGAGGCAGAGTTACCCAAACCTGAGTGACTCGGGATGAGTCACAGGTGAGTGTTGGGGGTCTGTTGGCCCTTGACCAAGTTTTGAGGAACACTTGGTCATATTTGACCATTTTGGGGACTTCAACAGCTTGTCAAAGATGGAGCGCAATGCGAAGCGGAAATCGTGGAAGCTAGACCCCTTCTTGGGTCCTTTTAGGGTTTTCAGTTAATGTAATGGGGAACGGATGTCGGCCTGTGGGTTCACCCACGCTTAGGCCCACTTTTGTAATGTATAAATAGATAGGCAATGTAAGAAATAGTAGAAGTGGCTACTTAGTGCACTTGGTGATTGCTTAGTGCAAGTTGGCTAAAGTCCTAAGAGTTGGATCTATGTGATCAAGTATTGTAAGGCTTTGTGCATTTTGTGTAAGACTTGCAGAGCTGAGTGCAAGTCCCTGTGAGAGACTGTAGAAGGATTTGTGTTGTAATGAAAGGAAGAAGGATCTAGTGAGCTACGCAGATCTTTTTTCCTATGCGCAGTAAGGTTTGGAGGCTCTGTGTTGTAACAGATTTAATACATTAATAAAGAAGAAGACTTTGTGGACGTAGCTCCAGGGTGGGGGTGAACCACGGTAAATCTGTTTGTTGTGCTATGTGCCTCGACTTGATATGATTGTCTCTTCCTTTGCTCAGTGCTTTGATGTGTTTAGATAGATATATTTATGCTTTGTGCTTATGAGCTATGAATTAATGTTAGCTCTAATATGTATGAATATGCTTAGTGTTGATCTACAAGATCCGATCTGTTTTACTAAGTGCTAAAAGATCTTAGATCTAAGTAAATGTTGCAATGCTCTGTGTTATCTGCGAAGTATAATAAGACTAAATATTGATGAATATTAACTACTAAGTGCTATGTTAAGTGTTAGAATCATAGTTTTGTGTCCCAGCTAAGGTTGCATACATCTGAGTCTTGCAACCACCCCTGCCTCTACCTTGGGTTAGACTTCATCTGCTTCATAGGTGTTGCCGAAAGGGCTGGTAGTTAGGGTTTTGTTGGTGTGTTGTTGTAGCGTTGAACCTCGGTTCTGCCCCTGTGCCAACAAGATGCTTAGGGAAAAAGACAGAAGAAAGGTTAATTTTATTGGTAAGAAAAAGAAACAGTATAGCAGCTCGATATTACAACCAACAGGTGAGGTGACCTAGGGAATGAGCAATCATTACAGTGATTTGGCAGTACCATAAACGAATGTTCGACATGACACCCTAACTCTTATGATAACCTAATAGATGCATAACTTCATACTTCAAAAGACACCTAAAGGCATAATTAACCATGCTTCATATGGTATGTGACACAGCTAGATTAATAATGACACGTCACCTTTTCTGAATTTTCCCCCCAAGACTCTAATCCAAAACTTTTGGTAGTGTTTTTTTCAACACTATTATAATATTCGCTACCAAATTCAAACACTCAACTAAAGACCATGAAAAACCATACTCAATAGTCAACTAAAATTATTTCAAGGATAGATTTCCTTTTTAATATAATTATGACTCATGAAAGACATTTTTTAAAATACTTTGCCTAAAAAAACCTTGTAACACTGACACATACTGGACTCTAACAAGAACAGACTATTCTAATAATTTGACAAAACAATTTGAAATTTAGCATTCAAATTTTAGGTTCTAACACTATGCAATAAACACCATCATTAGTAAATAAGCCATGTGTAATAATGTGGACACAACTATTGGAGGAAGACCTACTAGAAGGTGTTGCCTCTAGAATTCTCTTAAGAAGATAGAAGTAGTATGTATAGAGGTAGAAAGCATTGTAAATGATTGTCTTTTGAAATCATTTGTAGTTGAGCTCTTCTTTAATGAAGGTTACCCCCTTGAAGAGGCAAGTGAACAATGTTTTCTTAAAGTAATAAAGGTATCATATTTTGGTCCACATTGTTACTATAATCATTGTTCTATTTCATTCTGATAATATTTGTGCTCTGGTTCTGCATATAAATTTTTGGTACCTTACAAAATTTCAATGTTAGGGCCTCGTATTGTAGTAGTGCTAAAAATAGGATTAAGTATCGACAAAAATAGTCCATGCACATTTGTCTTTTTTTCCATTCAAAAGAACTAAAAAATGGTTAACCATGGTTTACCTTCTGAGGATTGGACCTGCTTTAGCTTGGATGATCTCCATTGAATTTGGATCCCTCCCAATCTACTAAAGACTCTTTAATATGTTCCTTTGTGTTAGTACCATATTTGACCTTGTCATTGATATGAGGGTTTGTAGAGGTTACAAGGCCAAGACTAGACAAGCTAGCGATAGAGGACGAGATTCTAAAGCCTGTGAACAAAAAATGCTAGGCTATTTTGAGGCACATTGAAGAAAATAGTGGGAAATCCATGCCCTAGGTGTCTAAGACAAGATTTAAACGCTTGGGAGCTTATCAAAAGTTTAAATAGGTCATATCGTGATCCAAAAGGATCTATTTTCTAATAGTATAGGGGAATATCATGAGACCAGAGCCCGAGAACCAAGCGCTAGCAAAGGTGTGAGGCCCGATCATCGAACAATTGCAAGCAAAGTAGATCTATGGATGGCAATCAAAGTCACATCATAAAGATGCATGAGAGATAAGGAGCATAATTGGTGTGATGGTGGTTTGAGGAGACATGCATCATGAAATGTATGGTGTCACCCGACAAGAGAACGAAAGACAAAACCACCTTCATTGGGTTGCAATGGTGGTATTGTAGTTTCACAAAACCACCTAGCTTCCCATTATAAAGCGAAAACATGTTCGACCACTCAGAACCACGTGGAGCCGACTCAACATTCCACCAGGGACACTCAGAAGGACCAGTAATAGCATGGCATGCCAACAAAGCCCCTGTCAAAGAAAATTTGAGGCCATGACTTGGACAAAGGGGACCCACTAGAGATCTGGAACAACATCTCAAGTCAAGCAACACGTAGTCTACTCCCTCACCAAATAAGAATCTATGTAGACAAATATGAGGTTTCCACATGTCCATGGGACCGTGATGATATCTGCAATGACATCACTCAAAATTTCACATTGTTGCTCATTTAAGGACCCCTTTCAAACAAAAGGTCAACACATGGCATTTTAATGAATAAAATAGAAGTAAAAAGCCTTGTTGGTCCCAAGAGTATTATTCTTGTCATAGTGCCAAATCATATGCTAGAGTTTCTCAAACAAGTAAATACTACAAGAAAACTTCTTCGACATCTCCTGCAAATTCGTTTAAGGTAACCTCAGAGCTCTTACATCCCTTGAAATGTATTCTTTCCCTTACCTTTTAAAATTTTGAAATGGATTTTGTTTCAAACCCTAGAAACTCTCGGTCCTCCAAGAAAGCCTCAGAGAATAACAAACCCTTAATTGGTCGAGATAATGAGGTTTATGACCAAGTCCTGTCCTTCCTTGACTTGGTCCAGATCATTAGTACTACACAGGCAAATGCCAAAAAATATCAAGATCATATGCACCTATGGGATTCAAACCTATCTCACTTGAGCATCCTGCAAACTTTCAACTTGCTCGAAATTGTCCATTGGTGCGTTGTAAATTACCTGGAACCTGAATGAAAAATAATGTCCATTGACAAACAACATATTATCTACCATTTTTCATGGGAATCCCTAGCCAAAATGTTTTTCTTCCCAAAAGAACTAGTAGAAACCCTGGAAGATCACACAATGGAAGTCGTTTACCAACCATTACCCCAGGCCAACAAAGAAATCCTACTCATAAGCCTTTTAGCCCATATTTCCCAATTACCAACCTCCTTAACTCCATTCCAAACCAACATTTTTCTAGAAACCACTCAACATGCCCTTATTTTCATTTGCCAAGCGTTGGGTTTTCCCGTGTGTCTCATGTGAATCCCAATGCATTTGTATTCTCCTAAGTCGTGTTGTGTCTTAGCGTTTGCTTGTTGCCATTTTTGGTGTCCATAACCGTTTTATGTTGTTATCACCTGTGTGCAGCTGAATGTTGTTTCTTTGTTTCTTAGGAGATGAATTGAAGAAGCAGGTTTTCATGCCTATGAGAAAATCTCCTAGGTGAGAGAGTTTGTTGGGAAGTGAGTTCTCTTGGAAGGGAGTCCCATAGCAACTATACTACTCTGAGACTTTTGGGCCATCTTGTTGTTGAAGCCCAAGGTAAGAGAGGTGTAGTAGCCGATGGACTTGTATTAGTGAAGGTGTACCCTCCTGGGGTGGAGCAGGTGTGTGGGGAATGAGGTTCTGTGGGTTGTGGGCGTAAGTGGCTCCTGGGATAAAATATATTTCCAGGTGTTCTATGCAACTTCCTTGTTGTCCTTTCCAAGCCTAGAATTCCCTTGCCTGGTGGAGTAGTCCCAGCTCGCGGGTGACCCATTGCTGAGCATGATGAGCAATGTGGTCTAAGGTTGGGAGGTTCGTGGAAGGTTTGCATGCAGTTAGTGGTGATCTATCAAAAGATAAGTACCAATTATTTGTTTGTTGTATGTTGTGTATTTGTATTTGCATTATAATTAGTGAGTAATGCATGTATATATATACATGTTGCACGTATGTGTTAAATGTTGCTTCCGCATGAACATGTGTTTGAGTAGAGTATTGACGTTTTTTTAAATGTATTAGATAGATATATATTTATAAGTGTGAATACCATATGTTATCTCTATCTTCCGGTTAAGTTTTATATGCAATTATTTCTGCAAAGTTACTCGGTGGCATGGCCTGGTTTGTTGTTTAAGGCCGGGAATGTCACAGAAATGTTATCAGAGCAGTAAAGGCAAATTTAAGGTTTTTTGGGTAGCATTACCCGGTAGGGGTCAGTGATCAGGGACATTACAAATTGGTATCAAAGAAAAGGTTCAAGCACTGAGCCTGGATGGGCCAGATAAGTGGTCATTAGAACCAAGGTTTCAGAGAGAAATTATTCCAAGAGCTTACCTTGGTCGTGTTACGAAGCTTATGGGGTTTAGCGGTATGTAAAACCACACCCGTCGGATCGGGAAAAAGGAGCATGAGAGTTAACCTCCAATTCCTTTGGACTTTATGGCTTTGGAAAAGTTATGAGTTGTAGAGCGAAAGAGGTCGGAGGCTCGAAGTCTGAAGTCCCCAAAGTGGGTCTACACGATAGATCTGGGGAGAAGAGCTTGGCATTTGGATCAAGCCAAGTTAAAAAGGTCAAATGCAGTGGTGAAGGGAAAAATCCCTTGAAGATCTGAAGTCTGAATTTAATCTGGACCGTCTGTCAAGAGGGATGCATGTCAGCAGATTGGTTGTTCAAGATTTTGACATTCAGGAGAATGAGTGTGTGGTGAGGAGAGAAATATCGAAGCCTGAAGTTTCGAAGCCCCAAAGAGCCGAAGTAGTGATTCATGATAACATCACCTGGAAGTGACGTGGACCTCTCCTATACCTGCCACATGCCCCCACCTGGATTGTTGACAGTTGTACTATGTGGGCCCTAAGGTTGCATAACATAGTTAAAGGTCGACGGGCCCACACTAGCATTGATCATGATACATCAAGATCGACATCCAAGAGGCATTACGAGGACCCAAATTGCATGGGAGTTAATTTTCCAAGGTGGTCCCGCAATCCAAACCACGGTTTTACCAGGGGTTTACGTGTCAACGTCAGAAGAATTGCAGGATGAAAGGAGGGTTACTTCAAGCTGCGGATGCATGCCCCCACAATTTGAAAGGCATTAAGTGATGTGATTATTTGGTATCTTATTTCAAGTATGGAAACCCTGGGTTCCAGTGGATGCGTGATGCATGTTGTGAAGTCCGGAGACTTGACACTCCGGAAGAATGGTTCATAAGGGAACAAAAGGAAGAACTTTCAAAAGTTCATAAAACCAAGGTGACGAAACGTAATGACATCACCAAAGGTGACATGGAAATGTTCGAATATTAATGGTTCGGGGTGTTGGGGGTGTGTGGATGTGAAATCCTTTGAAGTCCCAAAGCTCTGAAGATTCGAATTCCCGAAGCTAAGATGCATGAGGTTCCATAGTGAGTTCTAGTCATGGGATGCTGGGAAGTCATGGACTATTGATCTGCCCTACTTCGTGAGTTCATCAATTTGAAACTTCGAGAGATTTGTTGTGATGTGCTTTGAAAACTTCTGGAGCCAGAGGCCCGAAGTCCTGAATAAGTGCCTATCGACCTAGATCTTCGACACAACCCATGGTCGCATGGGTTGGGGGCTAAGGGAAAGGGGCTAGTGCCCAAAACTTATTGTAGAACAGAGCAAAGATCAGAAAGAAAAGATCCGCGGGGATTCTTGATTGATCGAGAACCCTAGAATGAAATCTGAAAGTTTTCTTTGAATCAGATTGGTTTATGAATATTGTGGAATTTGTTAAGGATTGATGGCCTAACGAATTTTGGTTGACTACACATTGTGTTTGCAGAATTAAAGATTGTCAGAACCAAATTGAATTGTTCCACGTTGCACCGAAATGGAGGAGGCATGGAATGATTTTAGTTTAGAGAATGAAGCTAAAGGAATCGATGTCCATTTGGGAGAGGAGATAGATAAGGAGGGAAACATGATGAAAATCATTGAAAAGTTGCAGAAAGATGTCCAGACTCACCGAGAAGATAAAAAAAAAACTCATAAAATCCAGGGAGAAATAGAGAGAATTCAACATAAAGTTGATGTGGAGCCTAGAAATAATCGAAAATAAATTGGATAAGGAGAGTGGCTCAAGAAAAATAGGGAGTTGTGGGACCCCTAAGAAGAAAGGAAGATCAAGAATCGTTAGTAGGCATCATCGTCACTCCTCGAAACATTCCAATAAGAGAACACACAGCAATTCAAGTCCATCTCCTACCAGAAAGCATAGGAAATCAGAAGTGGATGAACTGAAGGGTGAAATGAATAAAATCAAGCCTCCTATTTTTGACGGAGAACACAAGAAATATGAAGATGATGAGACATAGTTTTTGGGCATGAGGAAATATTTCCAACTACATAACTATTCTTCTCATGCAGAGGGAAGAATTTCCATTTACCAACTTAAAGAAAAGGCATCCATATGGTGGGATCAGCTTGTGCAAGTATAGCATGTCAGAGAGAAGAATGTTACATGGAGGGAATTCAAGAGACATTTTGAAAAGAAGTACTTAACTAAGAGGTATTATGACAAGAAAATGAAAGAGTTCTTCGAACTCAAGCTGGGAAGTATGTCCATTGATGAGTATAAAAGAAGATTCTTTGAGTTGTTGAAATATGTCCCCTTCATCAAGGATGGTACAGTTAATATTCAAAGGTATTTGAGTGGGTTTCCATCTTCCACTAGTGACAAGATCCAGTATGATGACCCGAAAACTACGAAAGAAACTATAAGGAGAGAAAAATGCTTATATGATCAGCAAAAAGAAAAGCCTACTTTCCAAAAAGCTTGGGAAGAAAAGAAGCAGAGGCAGAAGTGAAACAACCCACCATTTTTCAAGAATATCCCTCAAGGACATCCAGTTTTGAGAGATCCCATGATGGTTGAAGTAGGTGGGAAATGGCCAAGGCCGAAACCTATGGAATGTTGGGGATGCAAAGAGGATCATAGATATAGATATTGTCCTCAAATAAAGGACAAGGTGAGAGTTGTTCACAATGTTCAGCAAGCAGAAATAGTGGAGGACATGGGAAGAAGAGTACCAAGGATCTATGCAGCCTTGGAAAACAAGCAAGTTGAGTTTCAATCACACATGATTGAAGTTGAAGGTATGATCAACAACCAAACCATTATTATTTTAATTGATTCATGAGCTAGTCATAGTTATATAGATCCTAGAATGGTGGAAAGTTTGCATTTGCCAAGAATCAAGCATGAAAAATCTTGGTTAGTGTAGCTGGATACAGGAGCCAAGAGAAAGGTTTTTGAGTTGGTTAAGTCCTATCCAATGGACATGAATGGACTGAGCACAAGGGATGAATTGAACATCTTACCTTTTGGTTCCTATGATTTTCTAATTCAGATGGATTGGTTGGACCAAAACCATGCTATCTTAGACTGTCTTAATAAGGCATTCACTTGCCTGGATGAGGAAGGAAACCCAAGGAAAGTGCAGGGAATTCCAAGGGAAGTTACTGTCAGATAAATCTCAGCAATGCAGTTGAAGAAGTGTTACAGGAAGGGTTGCCAAATATTTGCAACTCATATGGAAGAAGCACCTAAGGATAAGGTATCAAATGTTGAATACCATGTAGTATTAAAATATTTTGAAGATATATTCCAGGAGGTACCCAGACTACCCTCGAAGAGAGATATTGATTTCTCTATAAACCTGATGCCTAGAGCAGCTCTAGTGTCATTGATTCCCTACAGAATGAGTACACCAAAGTTGAAGGAACTACAAATGCAGCTTGAAGAGCTTTTGAAGAAGGGGCATATCCTCCCAAGTGTATCACCTTAGGGTGCCCCAGTCTTTTTGTAAAGAAGAAACATGGGACAATGATATTGGGCATCAATTTCAGATAGTTGAACAAAGTGACCATTAAGAACAAGTATCCTTTGCCAAGGATCGATGATCTCTTTGATCAGTTGAAGGATTCCAAGATATTTTCAAAAATAGATCTCAAGTTAGGGTACCACCATGTAAGGATAAAGGATGAAGACATCAGCAAGACCACCTTCAGAATAAGGTATGGTCATTATGAATTCACAGTGGTGACCTTTGGGTTATCAAATGCACATGTTGTTTTCATGTGCCTAATGAATGGTGTATTCAGAGAATATCTAGAAAAGTTTGACATAGTATTTTTGGATGACATCCTAGTGAATTCCAAGTCAGAGGAAGAGCATGAACATCATCTGAGGATGGTGTTGCAAGTGCTAAGAGAGCACCAACTGTATGACAAATTGAGCAAGGGCTCATTTTATCAAAAATAGATCCATTATTTGGGACATATCATTTCAAAGGATTGGATAGTCGTGGATCTTGAGAAGATAGAATTCATCAGAGAATGGCCAGCGCCGAAGAATGTGACAGAAGTCAGATCCTTTATGGGTCTATATAGATATTACAGAAGGTTCATTGCAGGGTTCTCAAGGATATCTCACCCCATCACTTCCTTGCAAAGGAAAGAGAATAAATTTCAATGGACAAAAGAATGTGAGAGAAGCTTCCAGCAATTGAAGCAGTTGTTAACCAATGCTCCAATCCTGAGGATTGTAGATCTGAATGAAGATTTTGTAGTGTGTATAGACACATACAAAGAAGGATAGGGAGGAGTCCTCAGTCGAAATGGGTTTGTGGTATGTTATGAATCCAAAAAGTTGAAGGATCATGAAAAGAACTATGCAACTCATGATTTGGAGTTGGCATCCATAGTGTATGCCCTGAAGAAATGAAGGCACTACCTCATGGGAAGGAGGTTTGAATTGAGGATAGACCATAACAGTCTGAAGTATTTGTTTGATCAGCCAACCTTGAATGTTAGGCAGAGTAGATGGTTGGAATTCCTTTGTGAGTACAACTTTGATATCAAACATATCAAGGGAAAGGAGAACAAAGTGGTTGATGCACTTAGCAGAAGAGTACATGAACTACATGCTATGGCCATTAGCATGTATCAAACTAATATTAAAGGTAGAATTTTGCAAGATGCAAATGCAGATTTGCAGTACATGGAATTGGTAGCAAAGCTATAGCAAGGTAAGATACTACAGAAAGTGGAATATTATAAATTGGAAGTTGATGGAACACTCTTGTACAAAAACAGAATTTATGTACCTAATTCCCAGGAATTGAGAATTATGATCTTGAAAGAAATGCATAATGTTCCTTATGTTGGGCACCCTGGATATCAAAAAATAATGGTAGAAATCAAGAGCCATTACTTTTGGCCAGGTATGAAGAAGGAAATTGCATAATACATCGATATATGTATGGAGTGTTAGAAGGTCAAAGCTGAACATAGGCACCCAGCAGGGTTCTTACAGTCATTGCCTATTCCTGAGTGGAAGTGGAAAGTGGTGACAATGGATTTCATCACAGGATTACCCAGAACAAATAAGCAACATGATTTCATCATGGTGGTGGTGTATAAGCTTACGAAAGATACCCATTTTATTCCAATGAAAACTACTCAAAAGGCAGCTAATGTTGTTGATATCCATATGAAGGAAGTAGAACGATTGCACGATATTCCCAAGACAATTGTGTCTGACAGAGACCCAAAATTCACCTCAAAGTTCTTGAAAGGATTATTCAAAGGGTTCGGAATGAATCTGAACTTCAGCACGGCCTATCATCCTGAGTCTGATGAGAAAACAAAAAGGGTGAACCAAGTGATAGAGAACATGCTAAGGATGTATGTGATGGACAAACCATCTAAATGGGAAGACTACCTACACTTGGTAGAATTTGCCTACAACTATGGGTATCAAGCATCATTGAAGATGAGCCCGTTTGAAGCACTTTATGGCAGAAAGTGCAACACACCAATAAGTTGGGCCAACCCAGCTGATAGAGAAATAATTGGGCCAGAGTTGCTCAAGGAAATGGAAAAGCAAATGTTGAATATTAAGAAGAATTTAAAGGTTGCCCAAGACAAGCAGAAAATCTATGCAGACAAAGGTAGAACCCACGGGGAGTTTAAAGTGGGTGACCATGTTTTCATGAAGGTGAAAGCCAATAGAAGTTCCCTGAAGCTGGGAAATTTTTCCAAGTTGGTAGCCAGATATCGTGGGCCATTTGAAATCCTATAAATGATTGGACCAGTTACATATATGCTTGCATTGCCTGCATCCATGATTGTACATAATGTGTTTCATGTTTCATTTCTTAAGAAATATATACCTGATGTTAATCATGTTATTGATTGGAATGTGATTCAGGTGGAGCAAGAAGGCATCTTGCAGGTGCATCTGGTGCATATACTAGACTGAAAAAGCAAGCAGCTTTGAATTTGAGCCATATGGCTTGTAAAAGTCCAGTGAACCTGGTACGGTCCCGAGGATGCAACATGGGAGCATGAAGATGTTATGCAGGTAGAATACCTACATATTTTTGAAGATTTTGGAAATCTTCTTGTTGTTGTGTAAATAAGTTGCACTGAGGACAGTGAAAAAATAAGGGGAGGGGATTTTAACACCCCAAGGCCAAGCTCATGCTGAATTGTAATTACGTTTATAGGCTGGTGAACCGAGTGGTTATAAACTGAGAGACTTGTGTTTATAGGCTCATTGGCCTAATTTTGTATATGTAAATAATCACATCATTAATAAAATTACATTGTTGTGTGTAGACCGACCACGAAGAAGAGTTATGGGGAACTAAGCTCCAATAGGTAGGGTATGGGAGGGGGCTAACTGTCTAGGCCCAGGGGCTAAGCTAGAGGGCTTACCTCTGAGGGAATAATATTTTTTTATTATTTCGCAAAGGCTATGGTTGACATAAGTTGTGTTGTCCTAAGTTCTTGGGAAAAAGGGGAACGAGTGCTAAGTGAAACTCATGTGGTTTCAGGAAGACATGTGTCAACCTAGGCACATGTAGTTTATAGCTGGGAAATCTATCTCATTGGGGGTTCACTTCCCATTCTAGCATTGTTTCCATCCTTGCGTCTGTACCAGTTTGGATTTTTTCCTCACAACCCTTACGATTCTATGGAAGTCTTCCACCTTCCAGATTGACTAGGGATTCACGTATTGAACCAGTTCTCCATCATCGTCGCCTCTGTATCTAGTACGCACCTTTGGAATCCTGCAGTCATACTTGATTTATCCCATGTGTCTCATGTGAATCCCGACGCATTTGTATTTTCCTAAGTTGTGTTGTGTCTTAGCGTTTGGTTGTTTCCATTTTCAGTGTCCATACCTCTTTTCTATTGTTGTCATCACCGATGTGCAGCTGAATGTTGTTGCTTTTTTGCTTAGGAGTTGAATTGAAGAAGCAGGTTTTCAGTCCTGTGAGCAACTCTCCTAGGTGAGAGAGTTTGTTGGGAAGTGAGTTCTCCTGGAAGGGAGTGTCGTAGAAGCTACAATAATCTGATACGTCTGGTCCAGCCTATTGTTGAATCCCAATGTAAGAGAGGTGTAGTAGTCGATGGACTTGTATTAGTGAAGGTTCACCCTCCTAGGGTGGAGCAGGCATGTGGGGAATGAGGGTTTGTGGGTTGTGGGCATAAGTGGCTCCTGGGATAAAAGATCCTTCCTGTTGTTATGTACAACTTCCTTTTTGTCCTTGCCAAGACTATAATTCCCTTTCCCGATGGAGTTTAGTCCCAGATCAGGGGTGACCCACTATTGAGCATGATGATCAGTGTGGTCTAAGGCTGGGAGGTTCATGGAAGGTCTACACACAGTTAGTGATCATCTATTAAAATATAAGTACCAATTATATGTTCGTTGTATGTTGTGTATTTGTACTTGAATTATAATTAATGAGTAATGCATGTATACATATATATGTTGCATGTATTTGTTAAATGTTGCTTCTACATGAACATGTGTATGACTAGAGTATTGACGTATGTTTAAATGCATTAGATAGATATATATTTATAAGTGTGAATACCAAATGTTATCTCTATCTTCTGGTTAAGTTTTATATGTGATTATTTCTACAAAGTTACTTGGTGGCATGGCCTAGCTTGTTGTTTAAGGCCGGGAATGTCACAGAAATGTTATCATAGCAATAAATAAAAAATTTAAGGTTTTTTGGGTAGCGTTACCCGGCAGGGGTCGGTGGTCGGGGGCATTACATTGGCCCTTTCCTGGTATAGCAAAGAATAACTTTTTCTAAGGCTAGAGAAATATTTATATAGTTTGACTTTGAAAAAGAAAGCAGTTGGGTATATGATCCCCATGGTGTGATAGTTGCTAGGAATCCAACTTACAAGCATGAGACAAAAGGGGTGATATAAAGGACTGCAAACCTAGAATATTGGGAGGGAGTTAAGGAAATTTTGGAAAGTGAGGCCCCTAGCTCAATCACATTATCATCACAGACTATCTCAATCCAAGCTACTAAAATTATGAAATGTTCACTATCGTAGGCTCAATCACGATCGAAGGTAAATGAAAAACAATGCAAGAAGCCTAAAGGAGTGGATGAAGAAGAAGAAGAGGAAGATAGTCTAGCAAAGTTCCTAGATAAAGAAAAGAGTGTATTACAAATAACTCAAGGGGAGAATGAAATTGAAGAGACACCCCTAACCATTGAACATTTTCCTTCCACCCTACTGTTAGTTGGATCCCTCAAGCAAGAAACCAATAGTGGTGGAGTAGTAGGGAAGCCACCCACTATGTTTTCTCATTACTTAGATATAAAAATGCATGACAAGGAAACGTAAAGAGAATTGTATCCTCTAGTAAGAAGGGAATATCCACAGAACAAATTACTAACAGCAGTGGATCACCAAGAGGGTACTTTCAATCTGGCTCTACTAGAATCAAAACTAGAAAACACATAGTCCCTAGCAGATTATAAAGTAACCCAGGTCGAGCTTAAAACAGCTAAAATCTAGTCTCCTGACCTGATTGACTTTCATCAGTAGGAAAGTGATATGGTGTACCAAGGAGTCCTACAATCTTCTACTAGTGATAGGAAGATGAACGAAATTGAAATCAAAATTCAAAAACAATTGAAACAAGAAAAATTAGCCACTAAGGAAAATCAGACAAGGGAGGCAGAGCTTGAAAGAAATATAATATCCCTAGGGGTTGATCCTAAAGATCTCGTTGTTGTAGGAGAACTAATGAAGCATAAAGATATTGACATCAAAGTACTAAAATATAGGTTGAGCATTACTAAATCTCAGCAAGTGAAAACACCAGAACTACAGGCTAGTTATGAAGAAAAGGAACAGTTGTTCCTCCAACTAAAGAAAAGTCAGGAGAGAAACACACAGTTGCAAAACGAAATTGAAAAGTTGCGAACAAAAAATGAAATTTTGAAGAGTCAACAAAGTCATCCAACATAATCATCGAGACGAGGAAAAGAACAGATTGATGATGTTGATCTAGTAGAGGGTCTAGATAAAGTAATGGTTAACCTCAGTGTGAAGGAAATAGAAGTAGGCACCTTGAACTCACAGTTAAAGAACAAAAGTGTTAATATTTTAGATCTAGAAGAACAATCCAAGAGCAGAGAAGTGCACTTGTCTAGATTAAATGAAAATAAAAATGAGGCTCTAAATGAAGTGGAAAAGATTCATAGCAGAGTTACAAGAAGCTCATCCCTAAAGGAAGCCACACATGTTATCTGGGATCAAATATCCACTTTAATAACTAATAATTGGGCATACTTTTCTTTGATGGGAGATGATTTATAGTTGAAGAAGTCAAGAAAAGTAGACATATTCCGATTAATGTATGAATTAGAAAATAAACCCGATTTGGCCCGTGAGATTATAAAATTCTTAAACAGTAGAACCAGAGAGTAGTTGAAAGACCTAGACGTTAATGACAGAACTAGTATTTTCAATGATGCTAAGAAGCTCCTCACTAAAAGGAGGAAACTACAAAATGCTAAAAGTAAGTTGTATGAGATAACAAGAGAAGTGCCATCCTTTAAAAATATCTTTAAGGACCTCATCACCCTTGGACTATCAACCCCTTGGGAGGGAAATGGAGATTTCCTCTCACACAAGAGGTACACAAATTTTTTGGAGTAGAAAGTGAATGATGACAAATGGTTTTATAAATTGACTAGGGTTTTGTTAGGGAAAGACATCATGGAAATGTTGGCAGGAGATTTAGCGATATTGCACCTATAAAAGAGAGTCTTAAAAAAAATTCTACAGCCATCATATGAAAGATATACCAACCTTGATGAAATGGTCGGGAATGTGAATAATATTGATTACCCCATGTGAAAAACATGGAACTGGATGTGCCAATTCCTCAATCTCTCTTTAGAAAAACAAGGAGAATTAAGCACCGTAAGGTGGGCCCAATGAAAAGAATAAATCAAGCAAATTGTTGAGGAGAATATTTTTGTGTAAGAATTTTTTCTATGTGTAGATACTTTATCAACGGTGGCAATAGCGGTTTTCTAAAAGATAAAGAAGCAATAAGTGAATCCAAGAAGTAGTAAATGGTTTAAAGAAGCAGTTTTGAATATTAGTGTGGGGATAAAAGAAAGGAGATGTTCATTGTATATAGGTCATCGCTTTGGGGACTTTAAGAGGTTCTTATACTCAAATTTGTTAAAACATAAACCTCAAGTACAAATATATGGTGAAAGCAATAGGCACCAAGAGATTCATCCCATGCGTTATGTTTCGGTCTATAATGCTACTTCTTTTTGTGTTTGTGTTCTTGTAAGGCCACCTCTCCCATCTGGCTTCTTGTATCAAATCCTATTAACAAAATCTCAAGCAGTAGGTTATGCAACATATTCAGTGTTACCATGTGGTGTATAGTCATGGCATAGAAGTGATTTCCTCTTAACAAATGACCATTTCTTATCATTTCTTTATGAATTTAAACGATATTCAAAGGGCACCTCCATGTATTTGAATGTATGAGAATGTGTAATTGTTTGAAGCATGCTTTATCGATCTGTATACATGTGTTAGGATTGTTGAATTCTTAATTTCTCAGGATGTTATTCTATTTCCATAAGCTACAAGATTCATTCTTTACAGTGCCTTGTATGCTTATCTTGTTTTTCTTCTAATTCACCACTTCACTCGCCTTGATATCTTAATTGTATGAAACACTTGTGGACATATGCCTCTTGGGGTTGAGATTTTTTATCATCTAAGTTGAGATTGTTTGAGGGCTGAGAGTTTTGAGAAAGAAAGAGAGAAAAAAAATAACAAGTTTTGCATAATTTACTTTACTACATATATGACTTTAAGACTCATCACAATTTTTAGCCCCTGGAGTGCCTTGGCATCATTACAATAAAATCATGGATCAACTCAAGGGATAAACTCCAAATGGTGTCGTCGTCGGGGACAAAATTTGTAGATATTTTTCCATGTGATACAACATTGTGAGATCTGATCCTTGATGGTGAACAAGCCTCAAACATCTGGTTCTTAAGATTCCAATATACCGAGTTCCAAAAAAACTCGTAACCTGGAGGGACATTAGAGAACATCGGATCTCATCTTCTTCAGGTAACACTAATCTAGAAAAATCTCCTTATGTTGTTCATAGATGTAGATCTAATTATTTAATCTGTAGATCTAATTGATATACCGGTAGATTTGCATTCTGCTTCAAAGTGTCCCCCAGAACATTTGATAGATATCTATGATTATCCTTTGTAATTATGTCAAGAAGTAGGTTCTTCCATTTTACCCTTCTTGAAAAATCTTGTTACTCCTATGTCCTTTGAAGCCAATAACCTCATATTGTAAAATATTATGGTTGGATTAGGGGGAGGAAGAGTTGGGGGAAATAAACCTCCTCCACCACCTTTAAATCCTTGGGTCACTACCAGATATGGCCCATTGAATCTGCCTATAAATGTTCATGATCTCCTCAATAATTACTTGAATATTCTACCAAAATATGATGGATAAAAAACCAATTCTGATGAGCAACACATGGGTGGCTTTCAAGAATTCACAGACAACCTACTTGTGGAATATGACGATGTCTTCATGAGGTTATTTGTCCAAACTTTAGAGGGATGTGTTAGAAAATGTTTGAGAGAACTACATGTTGCTTCTATTGATAGCTGGCATGCTCTAGAATATACTTTTATAAGATAGTGGGATGAAAAAAGGGACAATCTATAATACCTAACTGAATTTATCTCACTCAAGAAGAGAGATAATGAGGTTGTTGTTTATTTCAATAAGAGATTCAATAAGATCTATAACAAAATCCCTAGAGATATAAAACCTTCACAACCAGCAGCCAAAGTTACATATGTTGGGCCATTTGATGTTGATTTTGCCATGGTGTTGAGAGAAAGTAGATCTCCAACTTTGCTTGTAATACAAGATGATGAAATAGACATTGAAGGAAACATGATTGCATTAGGTAAAATGAAACTAAAATAGGATCAAGTATAAAGGAAAAATATTAGAGAATATTGTCATACATTTTATCCAAATAAAGATTCTCAAGAAGATAAGATGGAAGAAATGTCCAAACTGATCAGGAACTTAACAAATAAGATGTCAATATTTGAAATGAAAAATAGCAATGCAAACAAATCCCCTCAACAAGGCAGCATGAGAAACCCTCATCGGTTCAAAAGACCTTTTAATCCACAACTATTGAGGAGAGAAAGAAGAAATGAAGAATAGCACATCCAACCCCCAGTAAAGACCAACAATGATAACAACACTGTCAAAGAAGTCATGGATGAGGAATATGTTGAATACATAGATTAGGTACACCTACTTCAAGATGAGAATAATTCCATGCATCTAACTCAAAATGACTATGAAAATTATCCAAATCCTAGGAAACATTTTCCTAAGAATGAACCAAACCAACATACTTTATCCTTAATTTAACACAGGATGTTTGTTGATGCATTGTAGGTGGAGATCCATAAGAAGTATGATCTCAGGCCTGGAAAAAAGTAGTTATTCAAGATAGTCAGCCTCATCCTGAGAAGCCTAGTCCAAGTCAACTCAAAGATAAAGCCAAAGAAGATCCATAAATTTCTAGGGTAAAAATAGAAGGTTGTTCAAAGAGAAAATAATTTCCTATGTGGTTAATGATCAGAACAAACCTAGAAACCATCTCATTTATGTTGTTGATGAAGATCTTGGCTATTTATCTGTTCAGTAAATGAAGAACATAATGAATCCCCTGTATTTACAGAGCCTCCTTTAAGCTCTGTTAAAAAGGTATATGGTATATGGAAAATGTTTTTTGATGGGGCATATTCAAAAGAAGGAGGTGGGGCTGGTGTAGTGCTCATTTATGCCACCAAAAAAGAAATTCATTTGTTCTACAAGCTAGATTTTCATGCCGCTAATAATGTAGTTGAATATGAATCCTAGGCTTGGAGGTAACAAGAAGAAAGAAAATTACCAAGTTGGTAGTGTTTGGAGATTCAGAAGTTGTGGTGCAATAGATAAAGGGTTTCTACCAAACAAGGAATCCTAGAATGAGGTATGGGACATGATTGATAATTTTTATGAAGCTTTCAATATTTATGTTGTCTCAAGAGAATTTAATCAGCAAGTTGATTCCTTAGCAGTAACATCCAGTAATTTCAAACCACCAGCCATTCCCCAAGTGAAATATGAAGTTGAGATGAGGTACAAACCATCCATCCCTGACAACATCAAACTGGAAAAAAAAAATTAAGATTGCATCAAATCAAAAAGTTCATGGAGTTGATATATGAGTTTAAAAATACTCACATTGATTTTGATGATGAAGAAGAGACTAAACAAATAATTGGGGAAGAAACTGAAGCCATCCCGGAATTCATTTATTACATGGTTGAACATAAAGTCCTACAACTCAAGAACAATTTTATTCCAAAAGGGTTGGTACCTTTGGAACAATTGTTTGATAGGAGTGATGTTCTTGTGAAGCCAATTTTCCTCCCTAAGGATGACAACAATGAATATTGTAATATAGGGATGGAAGGCGATCCTAAATACATTAATTTGTCAAAATATATTCATGTTGATCATAAAACAGAATACCTATAGTTGTTCAAAGAATACATGGATGTTTTTTCCTGGAAATATGAGGACTTGAAGACTTGTGATACCAGCATCATAAAGCACAGGATACCCCTCAAGCCTGGTACTAAACCTTTCAGGTAGAAACTAAGGCAATGTAACCCTCTTCTACTACCTACCATTGAGAAGGAAGTAAGGAAATTACTATATGCCCGAATTATAATTCCCCTCAGGTACTTTGAATTGGTATCAAATTTGGTTCTAGTGAGGAAAAAGAGTGAAGAAACAAAGCTTTGTATGGATTTTAGGAACCTGAATAAATGCTCATTGAATGATAACTACTGCCTGCCTAAGATGGATCACATACTGCAAAAAGTAGTGGGGGTGAATCGAATCTCCATGATGGATGGTTTCTCTGGATACAACCAAGTGGCAATGCATCTAGAAGATAGGGAAAAGACATCCTTTACAACACTGTGGGGGACTTTCATGTGTGATAAAATGCCTTTTGGTCTGATAAATGCACGAGAAACATTTCAAAGAGCTATGGACATCTCATTTGTGGGAGACAAGGAAAGATTCATTGTTATATATCTTGATGACATGATTGTATTCTCAAATATATATGAAGATCACATCAAGCATTTAAGGCAGACCTTTGTGAAATGCAAGAAATTTGGCTTGTCTTTGAACCCCAAAAAGTCTTATTTTGCTATGAAAGAAGGAAAATGTATGGGCCATATAGTATCCAAGTAAGGGGTGAAGATAGATTCAGAAAAGGTGAAGGCTATCAAACAAATTGCCTTGCCTAGAAACAATAAAGAAGTGCAATCCTTCCCAGGTAAGATCAATTTTCTGAGAAGATTTGTCCCAAATTTTGTTGAAATGGTAAAACATATCACTGACATGTTGAAGAAAGATCAGGAATTCAAGTGGAATATTGAAGTTAAAGATTCTTTCCATCAAATCAAAGAGGCATTGGGAGAGTCTCCACTTTTGTTTAGCCCAAATTATGATAAGGAGTTCCTCATTTTCTCTTTTGTCTTAGAACATACCATAGTTATTGTGTTTTAACAGAAAAATGAAGAAAACCAAGAGTAGCCCATAGTCTTTTTTAACAAGGCCCTAAGAGATGTTGAACTAAGGTATAGTAGCCTGGAGAAACAATATTATGCCTTGGTCAAGGCATTGAAAGAATTCAGAGATTGTATATTGAACTATAAGATATTAGCTCCACCAGTGCTATAAAATACATTCTCACATAGCCTGACAGTGAGAGAAGAAGGGGTAAATGGATTTTCAATATTTAGGAGTATGATATGAAGACTAATCCCACAAAACTTGTAAAAGGATAAGGACTTGCCAAACTCCTAGTTGAGTCTAATTGCAAAGATCTATGCATGAATTCACTGTCAACAAGCATCCTGGCAACAAAACCTGAAAGGGATGAAACACAAGAACCATATTTGAAGGTAAGATCTAAGTTTTCTCAATGTGAATGGTATAAAGATATCATGTTTTACCTACAAAACTTAAGTTTCCCACCAACATCAGATAAATTTGAGGCTATATATATTAAACTTAAGGCTGTGAAGTATTGCATTTTGGTAGAAAATATGTCTTGGAAGGATCCAGGAGGAATTTTTTAAAGTGCCTTACTGAAGAATAAATTGAGGGAATTGTCATAGAGTTTCACAAGGGAGTATGTAGGGATCACCATGCTTGGAGAGCCATTGCATACAATATCCTCGGAGCTCGTTATTATTGGCCCTCATTATTTTTCGATGTTGATTGCATGGTTAGAGGATGTGTAGAATGTTAGATGTTTGCATGGAAGAAAAATTTGTGGCCCCTCCCACTAAGACATATCAAAGTTGAGACACCTTTTCAACAGTGGGGATTAGATTTAATTGGTGAAATCAATTTAAATTCAAGTGGACAACATAAATGGATTCTAATAGTCATTGATCATTTCACCAAATGGGTAGAGGCCCTCCCTACAAGGGAAGCAACGGACACAATCATCATAAATTTCCTTGAGGGAAATATCTTGGCTATATTTGTGTGGCCAAGGAAGATCATCACTGATAATGTTGAGGCTTCAAGTATGCCAAATTGATCTGATTTTTCCAAAACTATAACATAGAGCTTGGACACTCTACTTCTTACTATCCAAAAGGTAATGGTTTGGATGAGTCCTCTAATAAGAAACCTGTCAATATTATCAAGAAAATTTTGTCTAAGAATAAAAAATCATGGGATTCTCACTTGAAGTATGTAGTTTGGGAAAACAAGGTCAGCATAAAGAGGTATATTGGAACTTCTCATTTTCAGCTAGTATATGGATTGGAATCCATTTTTCATATTCAACTCAACCTTCCTATGATGAAACTGCTACAATATGAGGAGGAAAAATCAGATGATATGCAAAGGATAATCAACCAATTGATTTAAGTTCAGTAGGTAAGAGAAAAAGTGCAGAAAAAGTCCCAGATGCATCCAGTAAGAATGAAATAAATACTTGACAAAAGGACAAAAGAAATAAATTTCATGATAGGAAATCTAGTCCTAAAGTGGGATGCTCGAAGTGAAGCTAAAGGGAAGTATGGAAAATTTGAAAATATTTGGCTTGGACCCTTCCAAGTTGTTGCAGTTCAAGATAACAATACATATGAATTGGCTCAACTGGATGGAGAATTGTTTGGGGCTCCTATAAATGGGAGGTTCCTTGAAAACTTCTTGCAGTACTGAATGCTACAAAGCTTCTTACCCTGTACACAAATAATTCTCTTCCATTTCTTTCCATGAATTTTTAATTTTACTTCATTCATCATTTATTATGTGAGTAAGTAGGTAGAGTTCTAACATTGTAAGTTGTTGAGCATTTTTGTTTCACGTATCAGATCAGTTTTCAGGTATAAGGGAGGTGTATCATTTCAAATAAGACTCCATAACCCAACAGAAGAAGGCACTTGGTCTATAGTTCTCAGTAGACCACAGAGGTATGTTGTCCCTACTGGAGTCGATGTTAGTACCATATTTGACCCTATCACTAATATGAGGGTTTGTCGAGGTTATAAGACAGAGGCTAGACGAGCTAGTGACAGAGGAAGAGCTTATAGAGCCTCTAAACAAAAAGTGCTAGGATATTTGGAGGCACATTGAAGAAAATAGCGGGAAATCCATGCCTTGGGCGTCTAAGACAATATTTAAGCACCTAGGAACTTCTTGGAAGTTAAAACATAGCCTATTGCATCCCAAAAGGACCTAAGTTCTACTAGCAGAGGGTCTTATCATGATAATGAAGCTCCATAACCAAGCATTGGTAGAGGTGAGAGGCCCAATCATTTGATGACTACAAGTGAGGAATATATACAACTGACAATCAATGTCACACCATAAAGATGAATAAGAGATAAGGAGCATAAACAATGAAATGGTGGTTTGAGGTGACATGCATCACTAAATGTATGGTGTCACCCGACAAAAGCATGAAAGACAAAACCAACTTCATTGGTTTCACCAAACCACCTATTTTCCCATTACAAAGTACCCACCTTTCCACCCACTCAGCGCCATGTGGATTTGACTCAGCACTCCACCAAGGACACTTGGAAGAACCAATGACAGCATGGAATTCGAACAGAGCACCCGACAAAGAAAATATGAGGTTGCCAGCTCGACAAAGGGGACCCACTAGATATCTGGAACAACACCTCGAGTCAAGTGACATGTAGTCTACTCCCTCACCACATAAGCATCGGCATGGACAAATATGAGGCTGCCACGTTTCTATGGGGCCATGCTAACGTTTGCGATGAAGTCACTCAAAATTTCATGATATTGCTCATTTAATGACCCCTTTCGAATGAAAGGTCGACATGTGGCATTCTAATAATTATAATAGAAGTAAAAGTCATCATTAGGCCCAAAGAGTATTATTCTTATCAAATTTCCAAAGCATACACTTGAGTTTTTCAAATGAGGATGGATTATGAGTAGTCTTCTACGACGTCTCTTGCAAATTGGTTTAAGGTAATTCGAGGGCTCTTACATCCCTTGTAGTTTATTCTTGACTTTACCTTTTAAAATCCTAAAATGGCTTCTATTTCAAACCCTAGAAAGTCCATGTCCTCCAAGAAATCCTTGGAGAATAAAAAACCCTTGATTGATCGGGATAATGAGGATTATGACCTAGTCCTATCCTTCCCTGTCCTGGGCCATATCATTATAATTGCACAGGAAAATGCAAAAAATGGTCAAGATCATCTGCACCTATAGGAATCGAACCTATCTCACTCGAGTGTCCTGCAAACTTTTAATTTCCCCAAAAATGTTCCACTGGTGCGCTGAAAATTACCTAGAACCTGAATGAAAAATAATGTACATTAATAAACATATTATTTTCCATTTGTCACAAGAATCCCTAGTTAAAATTTTATTCTTCCATGAAGAACTAGTAAAAACCTTGTAAGAGCACATAATGGAATCCCTTTACCAGGAATTATCCTAGGCCAACAACAAAATCCTACTCAAAATCCTTTTAGCCCAAAATTCTCCATTACCAACCTCCTCAACTCCATTCCAAGCCGATTTTTTTCCAGAAACCACTCGACATGCCCTAGCTATCATTTTCCATGTGTTGGGTTGTGACCATGATACAGTAGTGGATGATACGATCCTTGGATTTTTCTCTCTTTTGTTATCACCGGCTTCCATGGTTCCCCCAAAATTTAATTATTGTAAGTTCTTAGAATAATCCACGCAAGCTCAACTAGAGAATTTTCCTAGCACCCGATCTTTCAGATACCAATCCTACCTAGTGTATCTCATCCTTTCTCAAAACCACACCTACTTCGAGACCTAGGGAATTAAAATCATTGATGCAAAAGGGAACCTAAAATCAATAATTGAGTGGCCCCATACTGTGAAAATACAGGAACCAAATAGAGGTTTTAAGTCATTATGTGAATCATTTCATGAAGGCCATAGATACTCTCATACATGGTTCTCCTCTTCCAAGAGTATTTCCATAAATGTGTTTTCATCAATTGAGCAAAGACACCAGAATAAGAGATTGGTATCTAACACAAGACCATAGCATCATGAGAGTATACACTTTAGAGAAAGAACCACTTAATCTTCCCTCTTTCCTAATGCCTAGGATACTGGATTTAGAATATGTCATGCAGATATTGACAGCTGACCACTTCTTATTTTCTCAACACGTAAATAAATCATTTTTATTCTGCCACAGAAGGTTGGCCCTGTCTTGGTACAACAAAGAATAGTTTTTTCTAAAGATAAAGAAATATTAAGAAAGTTTGACTTTGAAAAATAAAGTAGTTGGGTATATGATCTCGTGGTGTGATTGTTGCAAGGAATCCAACTTAAAAGCATGAGTAAAAAGGGGTGATAGAAAGAAATGCAAGCCTAGAATCTTGGTAGGAAGTAAAGAAAATTTTGGAAATTGAGGCCCCTAGCTCAATGACATTATCATCACAAGATAGTTCATTCCAAGCTACTAAAATTATGAAATGTTCACTATCAGAGGCTCAATCAAGATCGAAGGTAGATGTACAGCAAATCAAGAATCATAAAGGAGTAGACGAAGAAGAAGAAGAGGAAGACAATCTAGCAAAGTTCTTGGATAAAGGAAAGAGTGTATTACAAATAATTCAAGGGGAGAATGAACCTGAAGGGCCACCCCAAACCATTGAACAATTTCCTTCCACCCTATTTTTAGTTGGATCCCTCAAGAAAACAACCACTATTAGTGGAGCAGTAGGGAAACCACCCACTATGTTTTCTCATTACTTAGATATAAATAATAGTGAAACACAAAGAGAATTATATCCTTCAATAGGAAGAGGGGAAGCTCCAAAGACCAAATTATTGATAGCAGTAGATCACCAAGAGGGTACTTTCAATCTGTCTCTACTAGAATCAAAAGTAGAAAAACTACTTTCCCTAGCAAATTAAAAAGTAACCCAGGTCAAGCTTAAAACACGTAAAATCTAGTATCTTGGCCTGATTGACTTTCATCAGCAAGAAAGTGAGATGTTGTACCAAGGATTCATGTAGTCCTCTTATAGTGTTGAAGATCTGCATGTGGAAACACTAGAACTACCTACTAGTTATGAGGAAAAGGAACAGTTGTTTCTCCAGCTAAAATTCAAGGGAGCAACACATAATTGTGGAATGAAATTGAAAAGCTACGAATAGAAAATGAAATTCTTAAGAGCCAAAAAAGTCATTCAACTCAAGCATCAAGGCAGGGAAAAGAATAGATTGATTTTGTTTATCCAGTAGAGGGTCTATCTAAAGTAATGGTTGACCTCAATGTGAAGTAAATATAAGTAGGCACCTTGAACTTAGAGTTGAAGAACAAAATTGCTAATATTTTAGAGATAGATGAACAAGCCAAGAGCAGAGAAGTTTTTTTGTCTACATTAATTGTAGATAAAAATGAGGCTCTAAATGAAGTGGAAAATCCTCAAAGCAGAGTTACACGAAGGTCATCCCTGAAGGGAGTCAAACAGGTGATCTAGGATCAAATATTCTCTTTAATAACTGATAACCGGGCACACTTTTCTTAAATTATGAGATTTTAAATTAAATCCTCAAATAACCATGTAATTTTTATGCATGTAAACAAGTGGTACACTACCAAGGAAATGTCAACTTTGTATACAACATTACATGAAAAAGTGTGTACACATATAAGGAAAAGAAATGAATTTTGCATTAGAAGTTTATTGAACTATTATTAGGGCCCTCTTCATCTTATAAACCCTCCTTGTCCTACTCTGTAAAAACATAATAAAATAACATGAATTCAATAAAAATAAAAGTAAATAAAAAATTCTAACATTTAAAGATTAAATAAAAAAACATATAAGCTAAACAAGTATCAACACCCTTTGATTCCTCCAACCCACCCCTGTAATCATCAATATGGAAGAATATAATTTATTTCAATTAGTCAATGAATAATTTATCCTATATATAAACTAAAAAAATAAACACATAATTAAAAATTAATTAGATCTTGCATGGGATGCAAGTATTCCACCATTCTTTCATAACCTTTCTTCAAGGCATACTTTAGTTCTTGCACAATGAGCTCACAACTATAATCATTTAATTGTATACAATAAGAGAAAACCATATTTAATAATCACACACACACACATATATAAAGTTATTATTTTGATAGCTTAGATGCCCCTGGGTCGCGGTTTGTTATCCAAAGGCTAGCCTCGCAAGTTACAAACACACTAGTCACCATGGGAATCAAACCCTCGGTAGCTTCTTCTCTGAATGCATGTGATATATCCAAACCTGGGGTTGATTACTAACTACGCTTTATTGCATGGAAATCAACCCTCAATGCTTTGTGTCCTCCATTGGTGCTGCCAACCACCAATCGATTCTCTGTAACTTGCATCCTTTGCTTGCCACACTTGAAATATTTCATGCCGCAATTTAAACTTTGCAACCATCTTCAAATTGTTTCAAATTGCTTCAAATTGTTTTAATTTATTTTCATTTTGTTTTTTTTGGACATGTAATCCTTGGGATTTCCTTCTTGTAACTGTAATGTGCATATGAAGAGTCGTAGGTGATAAAAGGTTCACCCATTTGGGAAGACCAACAGTCATTTATTTTTGTATATATGCACCTATTATCTTAATGCCAAATACATCAAGTGTGGAGTTATATTTTCTTCCATCATGGCCTGATAGTGGTATCAAAACCAGCACCATTAACTCCATGACTAGATTATTTTCCCTAGGTGTCATATCCTAGAGAGAAATGCCTCCTTCTATTGTCCTATATCATGTAGCACTCTGACCAATTCTCTTATTTCCGTTCAACACAGTCTCTCAAGTCTTTCATGTCATCTTTATCTGCATGTATTCTCTTGTGCACACTTCCCATTGATGTGAAACCTAATTCACATCCCATTCCTCACGCGACGGGATGGAGAGAGCATCCAATGATTTGAAAAAATAATAATCAATCATTGTTACTGTTGCAAGTGACCCGTAATCTCCTTAGAACCTCATTGCAATCTCTATATACTTGTCTGACCATATCTTTGTAATCGCTTCTTTCCCATATCTGAAACAAAGAATAAATAAACCCTAAAAATTGAGTGTTTATATCTGGCGTTGTATGAGAGATCTGCGCTTAGTTTGTATAAAAAAAAATACGCTCTCGTCTGTAGGTTTTTGTGCCTTGACATGGTACTTGTAGTACTTGATGACCTTTGAGAGTATCATGCTAGAGACATTAGGGAGGGGAATGGCACAAGTGATTCTTGTATCCTTGATCATGTTCTTGATGGTTTGAGATTCAAAGGCCACAACCTCATTGACATCGAACAATTCATCATTTGAGCTCTTCAAACTCACCTTGCATTCCCTAGACTAAGGTTACACTCTTGCATGTGGTCACTGAGAGGATCGAGAAGCAACCATTAACAATATCCAAATACATTGCTTGCATTGATGGTGTTATTGGTGGAGATAGCATCCTATCATTGGTTATTCATATCATTGGCAATTCAGATTAAGGTAATATAATCATTGGCAATTCATATGATAATATCGTTGGCTTGATAGTCGCATTTTGATAGAAACTTATAGATTTGTATGAATGGCTTTGTTGCTCGTCATTCCTCATTTCTCTTGAATTTGCATTACATTACATTCTTGGCGCAGTATCAAAATAATTGTATTTTGGAGAAGCTTCAATATATTTTCATTTATTAACGTGCCTGTGAAGACAGAAGACAATCCATTCTCTTACATATGCATATGGGGCTTCCAGTACTCCAATTTTTGGACATCTTAGAGGCAATAAGAGAAGACACGAAAAGAAGAAGTTCAGAGGCATGGGGGGTTGGCATAATCCCTGTGAAAAAATTGACTTTCATTTTACCCGTTGCGGAATGAATTGGTCACATGAAGCCTCTGACTGTAGAGTTCCATGGTAAACGATAAAAGAAGACAAATATAGAACCTCATACCTATCGAAAGGCAAAGCACCTATACATTACGTTGTTGCATATTGCAATATAGGAGTAATTGAAGATCTATTTAATAATTCATTTTCTTCTTGGCAAGATTCATGGCTTCTTGACACAGGAGCGAACTCTCACATGAAATTTTGAAATGTTTTCTTCGAAGACTTCGATGAAAATGTAGATGACTTAGTGTACTTTGCAAATAGATCAAGTCTCAAGCCTTCAAGAATGGGCACCATCAAGCTTAAGTTTCCTAGACTCCTGTATTTTGTTCTGCACAATGTACTCTATCTTCCTGAGATGCAAAGAAGCTTGTTTTCCCTTGTGCTCATTAGACATCAAGGTCATTATGTTCATATGTTTGGTGGCAAAGTTGAGATAAGGAAGGATTTTGACAACATGGTTGTCATGATTGTTGAGGAAAATATATGAAATGACCTTACTCAAGCATTTTCAGATTCTTCTTGGCTAAAGAAAAATACACGGGAATCTCACCCTGTGTTTATAGCCAACAAAAATAACATCCTAACTCACAAGTATTAATTACAAGTTCTTAGGCTAGTCTTTTATCAATAAAAATCTTGTTGGAAATTTGTTTTTTATGCAATTTTTTGAATATAATAGTTGTTGAAATAAAGGTAAAGATAGAAGTAAAGACACCCTGATGATAATCAAGACAGATTAGACATAAAGCAATCCTTTATTTCATTCCAATTCACCAAAGAGTCATTCTTTTATAAAATTTCATGCAGAAATTTAGGACCAAAGTGAAACATAGACATCCACGATGGAACATACAAAAGGACCTCCGACAGAAAATCAAAAACTGAACTCTAAAAGCTAGATCATCTTGCCACAGATTGTTTCCCACTCGAATCTGCAAAATATTCTTTGTCAATCATGAAAACTAATCAACAAACAGAAAAGTCTACACATACTATCAAACATAGATCAACACCTATGAAAAACAAGTGTCTGAATGATGTAATTCAGCCTCGAATCGTGTTGTCTACAATAAGACCCTGCTATCATAAAAAGAATTAAGCTTGTGATAAATTAAGGAATGAATGGAAACTGAACTATCTCAGCATAAACTCAAAGAGAAAATCTTAGTATGCTTCTCCTTCTATCCTCTATCGTTCCTCCCTTTCCTTTTTCCTTTAAGAAAATCAGAATTGGTTGAGGTAGTTGAACCACCTCATTAGTTAAGTTAACTAAATATTCAACCAACTTTTTAGTTAAGGGGGAAAAGTAATAATCATAATAAGGGTTATAAATAAATAATAACTAGTAGGTGGGACCCCTTGTGAMTCCCTTTATCTCATAACAATCATAACATAACTAATTAGTTAAGAAAAACACACCTCCTTGTGACTCCCTTCATCATATTCACATTTGACAATTTAGCTCATGATATTTGAAATTATTTTCAAAAATATTACTCATATATCCAAAATGAAACATGTTTTCCAAAAATTCTTGAAGTCAACTGTTATCAACAATAGATAAAATAAAAACTCAAAAGCCATATTTCCCACTCGGAGATGCAATCTTTCCTTGATTGCTACTGTCACCTTTCCATTTTCCTGAATTTTCCTTTGGCTGCGCTAAGCCTTTTGGCCAAATCTCGTTGATCACGTGAGAACAATCATCCCTCAAATGCATCCGGGAAGACATAGATTTGTCAGAGCCATTGGAGGGTGAGGAAGGGACAGCAGTGGATTTTTCTTTGTTAAGGGTATGATGGGCCTCAGTTTTAAATATCTTGCTATCATGGGAGGACTACACTAGTGAGTGGTCAAGGGAAGCTTTGAAAATCTGGTTGTTAGGCAGAGGAGAAGGCAAAGACAAATTGGGCTAGCCACGATGTTGGGAGACTATCGGGTGGACAATCTCTTGCCATCCATCATTTCGAGAACCTTAGTTGCAATGAGACATGAGGGGGCACAGGGATACCAGGGGCTTGCAGAACTTGGAAGGGAGAGATTTCAGGCCTAGGTTGGACCACTTCTTGCCCAATCCAATTGAAAAATATGGCCTGAAACAACTGGCCTAACTCTTGTGATTCAGCGTCAAAATGTATGGAGAACCTTGGCCTTCTTGGGCCTCTGTTCCAATTACCTCTCCCTTTGTTTCCTCTGCCATGGCTACCTTGGCTAAAAAAACTCATTCATGCATGCATGATTGATTAGAAAATAATCTTTTAAATAACCATACATGACATCTCTTTAAAAATATGAAATAGATTTTGGCTCAGCAACGTATCAGACTCATGCAATCCAATCCATACAAATTGTTAAAATGTTTGTCAATGAGAAGGGATTTGTATTGAGTTAAACATGATATAATGAGGGGGGGGAAGAACACAGTTACTGCTCAAAGACAACAACAATCAACTGTAATGCAAGCCAAAGAAAACATTCACTGTAATCCAACCAAGACAATGTAACTTCCAACTGCTTCAATACAGAATTCTTCTTGACTGTAATCAATTTTATAACAGCGAGTGAAAAATGAATGTGGGAAGGTGATGGGGTTGTAATTGGTGAAAAGAAAAATAATGGTGGGGAATGAGAGTGGGTATTGTTCATAAAATTAATTAAGTAATCCATATAACCATTCTGGAAAAGGAAATACACCAACCAAATGACCATTGTGACCCACTAAAAACTATTGTGTATTAATTAGTTCACTATTCATAATCAAATATCTAACATAGTGCCATCAACAAGACAGTATGCATTCCACAACAATCTGTAAGGGGGTTATGTTCCTCTTATTTATCCAATTAAAATATTATAACAATTATCAAATGTATAATAGTAACCATTTCCACTATGTTCATCATCAAAACAACCACTGCCCACGCATTACTTCAATCATCAAATACACTCAAAAGTCATGTTTCAAAATTGCAATGAAGTTATATTGTCATTGCAATCGTGCATGTCATTTTTAAAATGTGTGGCATTCATTAAACATACATAATGGACAATCAACCCAATAATCTAGATTTAAATTGCAACAACCCTGACTCGCCATTTAAACAGACAGCCAATAGTCACCACTCCAACTCACACTATGTTGTAGAAAACACAAAACAATTCAATCAACGCAAGTGTAATTCTGTGACTGTACAAGCCCAATTTTCTTCAACTCTAAATAATCAAAAATTTGGGCTATCCATCCAATTCAACGAGGCATCAACAGCAGGCCCGATCTCATAATACAGATAATTGAATTGCAACAAAGCCATGTTTAAAAACTATGTGACTATCTCTGAGTGCGCAACCCAAAAACTATCCATAGCATACACAGTGGGCAGCCATACCATAAACACCATGATGCAACATTCCCATTTGAAAAATTTAAACACACATTCAACCTATCATGCTGAGTTATCAATCCGCTACAAGGAGATAGCAACAGAATTGTTCAAATCAATCAAACTGTAACAAATCATATTGTGTAAAAACGTGTGCCCAGTCTTGATGATGCAATCAAATAATCATAACATATACAATGGGTGGAAATGCCATAATCACCCTGATTTCAATAATCATTTGGCCATTAAAAACACATTTTTACAGTAATCATTGACTCATGCTTATAGGAACGCCATTCATACCATTGTATCAAGCGTGAAGCACGATTGTGCATTGATCAATTAAAAATAGTGTTGGGTTATCAATTTAATAAACATGAGGATAGTGACTATGTATTTGATTTAACAACCCATTCCAATTAACCATGTTGAGCCTATCCACCCAATAATAACAGTTGCACTGACTAGATTCCAAAACCAACACCATTGTCATACAAACAACAGGGTGAGCCAGTAATCAATTCTACACCAATCCATAACAACCAATAGTAAACCCAACATGCCACAACAATCTTTTCTATCAACCCTCAGGATTGAGGAGTCAAGGGTTTGTTCTGTGGACCAACATAGGGAGGCTAGATTTGACTCCTCTCAATGGTGAAAACCTCTGAGACCAACAGTGCACACACAGAGAAAACCACAATTCATTTCATGGACAAGTGACAAATTCCATGACAAGAGAGGCTATGAACAGAGGAGTAAGGCTCCAATTCGGCCTAGTAATGATACTTAACACACGCAGAGTATAACCCTCATGGCTCTCCAGTCAACCAACTACAACACTGAGGTGAAAACAGGGTCGAGAAGAAGAAATATAACCCACTGTGTGACCATTAATAGTGACAACAACCCAATGCCCAAGTGAACAAAGCGCAGTGACACAAGGCGCTTCCAACCATTAAACCCCATGAAAGACCAAGATTAGGTATGGTGATACGAATGCGTGAAGACAGCTAGCCACTCAAGACCAAATGAAACCCTCCAACTAAACCAGCAAGGATAATAGAGAGACTTTATGGCTGCTAACACCTAGGATGACCAATAACATTGTGAATTTAACATCATTGCRGAGAAAACCATCAACACTTCATTCTAAAAACCACAATTTTACACAGTTGCAATACTCAAGGAAAGCACAACCCATACATTCAAGCAAATATCCATTTCATAAACAGAGCAGACTCATGGATGTCCAAAAAAAACATAYCTTTAATCCAAGCACTTTAAATGCGAGTTGGTCGAGTKGTTCCTCTGTGCTTGAAAATCGRAGCATAACCACAAAAACAAGGTTGAAAAATAGCCCGACTAGGGTGGCAGTAAGTGGAAGGAGTAAGGGTGACGTGCAGTAAATGCACGTTGCCTCCACCCTTGGTCAATTAATTCATTAGTACATGCTATTCATTAATCCATTAACCACACATTTAAACCATGCATTGGAATTTCCATCTATTACTTGTCAAACGCGCCACCCACATCATACCTTCCATTGCCAACTTGAACATAAGACATATCAACTATATAATTCAATTAAGTAAACCATGTATTGAAACCATCACCAATAGCACAACCCATATCTGACTTATGCCATAACACAAATCATCACTTCATGTAACTCAATCAAATCGCATAACCATTAGCTTATTGTTGTCTTAAATAATGACCATTAAAATTCAATGCATGTAGAGTAGCATATAACATAGTTTAAATTCTTCCCTTTGCATTTGTTGCATTGCTTTCATTTCTTTCCAATTGCTTGTATATGTTATTGCTAACATGTTTATTATGCAGGTCTCCTAGTAATAGATCCCAATAACAGATAGCAGTGATAACAAGGATAACATAGGCCGTTGTAAAATAAAATTTGAGCCTAGAGCAACAAAAAAACACAGAACATGCCTTCTCCATCGCCAATAAACCAAGATTCTATCACCATGTAAGCAGTGTCTAACAGTAGCACAACATCAAATAAGAACTAGACCTGATCTCCAGTCTACAAGGGAGTCCCACCTACTAGTATTATTTAGCTTTTATAATAATAGGCTTTAGCAACACTTTGCGGGCAAAATTTCGTTGTGATTTTAATCATCAACAAACTAGCGACTCCACAGGGAAATTTGTTTTCAACTGATTTAGAACTCATAACTCATGGTTTCGTAGACCAAGAATAGCAGGTCAATAAGATATAACCAGGAAGATTATGCAACAGGGGGAAGTGAGCGGATTTAATGGAAAGATGATGGGGAATTTGGGAATAACTCATGAAGAGTGTTAAGTATGAGGGGTTTTACCATTGTATGCATAATCATTTGACCGGAATCTTCTTTCAACTTCAAGGAGAAAATTCTTTTAGACTTGCTCTTAAAAATCTCAATGGATGAATAAATGGCAAGAAGAAGCGGGAGATAACCAAATCTTTATAAGACAGCAGTGGAAATATATAACAATTTAAAGGGTCCTTCAGAAGAGACATCATAATAGATGTGTAAGCTTGATTGTTATTGAATAATAATGCTTTGCAGGAGTGTCATTGTGGCAGAATTGATCCAACATCCTATTTTGACCAAATTAACTAAAAGATGATAAAATCATGGCAGAAGTAAAAATGCAGAAATTAAGACAGCGGGAATAAAAGATAGAATGAAAAAAGAAGCAAGAAAAGTTTTAACACAGAAAGAAGAAGTCAAACTATCGTAAAGCAGAAAAGAGAAGTACAAAAAGAAATCAAAGCTAAACTACTAGTATACAGAAAACCCAATCAGCATTGGAACTTTTCACGTTGGTTCCTTGCAATATTTCAAGCGAGGACTGTTAGCGTTGTAGGAAAACTATTGCTTCTATAAATATTTTAGAATGTAAGAGTTAGTGTCCAAGACAAAAACAATTTTGAAAGGGCCCAACTCTTGGAATTATGATGTAATTATCATCCCCTTAAAGCACACAATTAGATCATCAATATAGAGATGGATACTGACCAATTCATCGAAAGTTGTGTGTATAGGTCTTTTAAAAGTGGTACTTGCATCAAGTAAGCCAAAAAATAGGCATTTGTAAGACATGGTACCCCGATTAGTGATAAGAGTGGTTTTGTGAGCATCTTCCCCTTTTACCTTGATTTTCTTGCAACCTAAAAAACTGCCAAGTAAGGGCCTCAATTGTGATTCTACAACCTGTTGTAGAATTATTTCCATATTGAGAGAAGGAAAAGGATTTCTCATAATCGCCTTACTGAAAGTGAGAAAATGAATGCAAGTTCTAATATGATCAGTGGTCTTCGAAGCAGGTACCCAATTGGAAACCCATTCATGGTGGACTGAAAAAATAATCCCAACCCCTAAAAAATTCTCTAACTCCCTTTGAAAAGTTGTTTTAAATGTAGAGTCAATAGATCTTTGTTCCTGCATAACTGGTTTCATGCCTTCCTTGATGGGAATAGAATTCTGTAAAAAAACAAAATCAAAACCATGAAGATCCTCATAAGGCCAAGCAGAAACTTTTTGAAATCCACCAAGTAGCTTGGAAAACTTCATTTCTTCCTTATCGGAACATTGGGTACTTATGTTAATGTTCCTTGAAGATTTGAGTGCCCCAGTGTTCAAGGAGAAGGTTTCACCCACCTTCAATTGTAACTCCTCTTCTTTATGTTTTTCTTTATTTCTTACATCACTCGATGAAAACGAACTCTCAAGAGGAGTCAAGCCCTTAGGAATCTTATTGTTTTCTATGGATATGATCTCCTCATGCTTAAGAGGTTCATCTTGAATGAAAGAAAAAATGTTCTTATTGTTAGGGAGGGCCTCCCAAGATTCTACATTGCCAGGGATATATGGACGATATAGAGATTTAAAAGAACAATCAGGCCTATGAGGGAGAAGTTGTTGATTAGGAGAAGCTACAAAGACAGCTACCGACTTTCCATTGAATTCAAATCCCTCTTAACATGAGTGATGTTAAAAGATAGAAGGTTCGAGATAAGTGCCCAAATAGTTTGGGAGTATCGTTCCATCAGCTTGTTGCTAGGAGAGCACATTTTACGTATCAAGTTCACAAGAAGCTCAGAATCTCCAAAAACTGAAAGGCAACCACAACCAATATTAAGAGTGTTTTCAATGCCTAATAATAAAGCTTCGAACTTAGTGACATTGTTTGTACAAGAAAAATCTAACATGTAAGACAGATTATGAATTTTTCCTGCAGGGGAAACCAATATAATGCCAGCCCCATTACCTTCATTAGAGCATGAACCATCAAAGTGCATATGCCACATATCATCATCTAAATCGATTATTTCCAAAGGAATATTATCCTCTTCAACAAAGATGGAATACGCTCCTAGGTCCTCTTTGATATAGTTTACACTAGATTGTGGAACACTCTCTATGTAGGGTGAAATACTTCCATCTCTAAGGACTATAATTTTCTTACCATTCCGAGGAATGGATAAATGTTCCCCATCGAGTAAGAGGTATCCACCTGTTAAGGCTTTCCAATCTCTTCCCAAGATAATTGAGTAATTGCTTACAAGCATATCAATTACCTAAATGTTGAGGGTTGTCCTTATCTCAGGATGAGCTCATAAAACCAAGGTCACATCCTTAATCTCACCTATGGTTGTTTGTTGTAGACTATTATAGAAGATAATGCTCCTGGCGTTTTCATTTGTACAAGACAAGACTAGCTCTTCCATAATAATCTTCGACATCACACTTGGGCCCGAACCACCATCAATGAGGAAACAATGGGCAATCTTATCCATAATCTTTACAGAAATATAAAAAGGGGGATTTTTTATAGGGTATCTAAAGTTATGTACACCTACTATTACAAAAGAATCCTCTTCATTCACCTCTTTGGAAAGATTGGATACAATGGAAAATTTTCCTTCCATGAATTGTTTCAGATGCATTTGTTGTTCAGGGACGGCAACCATGTCTAGAAGGGTTGCATCTGCTTTGATCTTGGCCAACTGATTCAAGATATTTTATTTGGAAGAGGGGAGAGGGGGAGTGATTCCTTGACTCTCAGGAACCTTAGGAACCTGGAGGGTAGCAGCGGTTGAGGATGAGATCAAGATAGAAGAACTGTGGGGAGGATTAAAATTACCCTTGTGGGCGTAGGCTTTATTCCTAGTATTGATGACCATGACATCTTCTGGCTCTGCAAAATCTAGGACAACGATGGTAGCTTCTGGTATTTTACCAAAGATCTCATCTTTGGCACTCTTCTTTACTGCACATGTGGTTTCTTCATGGTGTTCCTCGCAAAAGTTACACCAACTCCAAGGCAAGATAGCTTTAGGCTGAAAATTATTTTCAACCAGATTTCTAAAAGGGGGTGTAGAAGAGGATGAAGCTCCAAGGGTGAGAGGGCAGACAATTCCCTTTCGCTTGAACGCTATCATACGATTATTCATATTTTGTACTAGTTGCAAAAGGGTGGACATGTCCATCTGTTTAACTGATTCTCCCTGGGGAAGACCTATTCTTTCAAGTTGTTCTTCATACTCTGAGCAAGTATGCAGAGCGGAACCAAGATTATCAATGGATTTTTCCTCAAGCCTATGACGGTAGGGGGAAGGAAATGCATTATAGTAATGCATGAAAGAGGCTTGGTTCTGAGGTCGGATGAGTTCGGGGATTTGATTGTATAACTTGGTGAAACGCAAGTTGAAGGACTTGATGGTCTCACCATCCTTATAGGTAACATTATTATACTCCCTTAACTTCTTAGTTGGGCTCTTAGATTGCCCATAAGTGGATCGGAACCAATAGATTAACTCCTCCCAAGTAGATAGAATATTAGGAGGAAGGTCAAAGAAGTCGGTCGCAACCTTTCCTTCCAAGGAATTTATGAATAAGTGCATGAAAGTATCATTGTCATTAGCCCCTATGTTATGACAAGCATTGGAAAATGCCATCAGGTGTTCGTTTGTAGTGACAGTGTTATTTCTTGAAAACCTAGGAATATGCTCTTTAAATTTAGGAAGTGGACGAGTAACAGGTGCTAGGTTAAGAGGAGAGGAAACATGCCACGGTGTGGTTGTGGCATCTTCTTTGAACTGAAAAAACCCATACTTTTTAATGACTTTGGTGGGATGGGTGGTACATTGGACAGGGATATGGTGGCTATATAAGCTACCAATCACTAATGATGATGAAGATTGATAAGATGGAACACTTCCAGAGCCACCACTAGATTCCATCTTGTGGATGATAGATGAGGGAAAGAAAGATGAACTGGATAAATTAGATAAATTTCTCCTTAGAGCACTTTGTTGGGAAGATAACACAACATTTCTTCTTCCTATTTCAGAAATAGGATTGATTGCAGGTGACAAGCCTCTTCTTCTTCTAGAAGCACGAGAGTCTAAGGACATGAAAGAAAGGACAAAACTTGAAGAAACAAAAGGGTTACTGCTGATTTCTAGGTTGTCTACTTCTAGCTTCCAATTGTTCTTGAGAACTAATATCTTGTTCAATTGTTGCCCAAGAATGGTTAAGCTCGGCACGGGTATTGGCAATGTCTAAGATGGTATTAAATAGATTCAAATCAATGATGGTCTAGTCTTGGAGATCGAGCTCAAGATTGGGATGCCTTGCAATAGGCACAGTCATTAAGAAATAAAACAGTCAAAGAATCAATAACAAAAAAGAAATATGTATTGATGAAAATCAAGTATAAAAATTAACCAGAGAGATATCGAAGATCTCCCCAATATGGTCGTCAAATAAATGTTGAGGAAAACATATGAAATGATCTTACTCAAGCATTTCCATATTATGTTTGGCTAAATCAAAATAGATGGGACTCTCACCCTATGTTTATAGCCAACAAAAATAACATCCTAACTCACAAGTATTAATTACAAGTGCTTAGGCTAGTCTTTTATCAATAAAAAGCTTGCTAGAAACTTACTTTTTATGCAATTTTTTGAATATAACAGTTGTTGAAATAAATGTAAAGACATAAGTAAAGACACCAAGATGATAATCAAGATAGATGAGACATAAAGCAATCCTTTATTTCATTCCAATTCACCAAAGAGTCATTCTTTTACAAAATTTCATGCAGAAATTTAGGACCAAAGTCAAACTTAGACATCCCCGATGCAACATACAAAAGGACCTTCGACAGAAAATCAAAAATTGAACTCTAAAAGTTGGATCATCTTGCCACATATTGTTTCCCACTCGACTCTGCACAATAGCCTTTGTCAGTCATGAAAACTCATCCACAAACAGACAAGTCTACACAGACTATCAAACATAGATCAACACCTCTGGAAAACAAGTGTCAAAATGATGTAATTAAGCCTTGAATCTTGTTGTCTACAATAAGACCCTGCTATCATAAAAAGAATTAGGTTTGTGATAAATAAAGGAATGAATAAAAATTGAACTATCTCAGCATAAACTCAAAGAGAAAACCTTAGTATGCTTCTCCGTCTATCCTCCATTGTTCCTCCCTTTCCTTTTGCCTTTAAGAAAATCGGAATTGGTTGAGGTATTTGAACCACCTCGTTAGTTAAGTTAACTAAAGATTCAACCAACTTTTTAGTTAAGGGGGAAAGCAATAATCATAATCAGGGTTATAAATAAATAACTAGTAGGTGGGACCCCTTGTGACTCCCTTTAGCTCATAAAATAACTAGTTAGTTAAGAAAAACACACCTCCTTCTGAGTCCCTTCATCATATTCACATTTGACAATGTAGCTCATGATATTTGAAATTATTTTCAAAAATATTACTCATATATCCAAAATAAAATATGTTGTCCAAAAATTCTTGAAGTCAACTGTCACCAACAATAGATAAAACAAAAACTCAAAAGCCATATTTCCCACTCTGAGATGCAATCTTTCCTTGATTGCTACTGTCACCTTTTGATTTTCCCGAATTTTCCTTTGGCCACGTTGATCCTTTTGGCCTAATCTCATTGATAACGTGAGAACAATCGTCCCTCAAATGCATCTGGGAAGACACAGATTTGTTAGAGCCATTGGAGGGTGAGGAAGGGGCAGCAGTGGCTTTTTCTTTGTCAAGGGTATGATGGGCCTCATTTTTCAATCTCTTACTAGCATGGGAGAACTGCATTAGCAAGTGGTCAAGGGCATCTTGGACAATCTGGTTGTTAGGCAGAGGAGCAGGAAAAGACAAATTGGGCATGCCACGATGTTGGGAGACTGTCGGGTGGACAATATCTTGCCATCCGTCATTTTCAGGAACCTCGGGTTGCAATGAGACATGAGGGGGCACAGGGATATTGTGGGCTTGAGGAACTTGGAAGGGAGGCCTTTCATGCCTAGTTTGGACCACTCCTTTCCCAATCCAATTGAAAAATCTGGCCTGAAACAACTGGCCTAACTCTTGTGAGTCAACGTCAAAATGTATGAAGAACCTTGGCCTTCTTGGGTCTCTGTTCCAATTGCCTCTCCCTTTGTTGCCTCTACCATAGCTACCTCGGCTGAAAAACCTCATTCCTACATGCATGATTGATTAGCAAATAGTCTTTTAAATAACCATACATGAAAACTCTTTAAAAATATGAAATAGAATTTGGCTCAGCAACATATCAGACTCATGCAATCCAATCCATACAAATTGTTAAAATGTTTGTCAATGAACAGGGGGTGAACAAAGGGTTATGGGATGTACGAGGGATTTGTATTGAGTGAAACATGATATAATGAGGGGGGGGGAGAACATGGTTATTGATCAAAGACAACAACAATCATTTGTAATGCAAGCCAAAGAAAACATTCACTGTAATCCAACCAAGACAATGTAACTTCCAACTGCTTCAATACAGAATTCTTCTTGACTGTAATCAATTTTAGAATAGGGAGTGAAAAATGAATGTGGGAAGGTGATGGGGTTGTAATTTGCGAAAAGAAAAATAATGGTGGGGAATGAGAGCGGGTATTGTTCATAAAATTAATTAAGTAATCCATATAACCATTTTGTAAAAGGAAATACACCAACCAAATGACCATTGTGACGCACTAGAAACTACTGTGTATTAACTAGTTAATTGTTCATAATCAAATATCTAACACAGTGCCATCAACAAGACAGTATGCATTCCACAACAATCTGTAAGGGGGTTTTGTTCCTCTTATTTATCCAATTAACATCTTATAACAATTCTCAAATGTATAATAGTAACCATTTCCACTTTGTTCATCATCAAAACAACCATTGCCCACACATTACTTCAATCATCAAATACACTCAAAAATCATGTTTCAAAATTGCAATGAAATTATACTGTCACTGCAATTGTGCCTGCCATTGTTAAAATGCATGACATTTGTTAAACATACATAGTGGACAGTCAACCCAATAATCCATATTTAAATTGCAACAATCCTGACTCGCCATTTAAATAAACAGCCAACAGTGACCACTCCAACTCACACTACGTTGTAGAAAACACAAAACAATTCAATCAACGCAAATGTAATTTTGTGATTGTACAAGCCCAATTTTCTTCGACTCTAAATAATCAAAAAGTTGGTCTATCCATCCAATTTAACGAGGCATCAACAGCAGGCATGATCTCGTAATACAAATAATCGAATTGCAACAAAGCCATGTTTAAAAACTCTGTGACTATCTTTGAGTGCGCAACCCAAAAAATATCCATAGCATATACAGTGGGAATCCATACCATAAACACCACGATGAAACATTCCCATTTGACAAATTTAAACACACAATCAACCTATTGTGTCGAGTTATCAATTCGCTACAAGGAGATAGAAACAAAATTGCTCAAATCAATCAAATTGCAACAAATCATATTGTGTAAAAACTTGTGCCCATTCTTGATGATGAAATCAAATAAACATAACGTATACAGTGGGTGGAAATGCCATAAGCACCCCAATTTCAATAATCATTTGGCCATTAAAAACACACAGTTATGGTAATCATTGACTCATGCTTATAGGAACGCCACTCATACTAATGTATCAAGTGTGAAGCATCATTGTGCATTAATCAATTAAAAACGGTGTTGGGTTATCAATTTAATAAACACAAGGACAACGACTATGTATTTGATTAACAACTCATTCCAATTAACCATGTTGAGATTATCCACCCAATAATGAAAATTGCACTGACTAGATGCCAAAACCATCACCATTGTCATACAATCAATGGGGCGAGCCAGTAATCAATTCTACATCAATCCATAACAACCAATAGTAAACCCAACAAGCCACAACGGTCTTCTCTATCAACCCTCATCCTTGAGGAGTCAAGGGTTTGTTCTGTGGACCAGCACAATGAGGCTAGAGTTGACTCCTCTTAATGGTGAAAACATCTGAGACCAATGGTGCACACACAGAGAAAACCACAATTCGTTTCATGGACAAGTGACAAATCCTGCGACAGGAGAGGCTATGAAAAGAGGAGTAAGGCTCTAATTCGGCCTGGTAATGATACTTAACACACACAGGGTATAACCCTCTTGGCTCTCCAGTAAACCAACTACAACAATAAGGTGCAAACAGGGTCAAGAAGAAGCAATATAACCCATTGTGTGACCATTAATAGCGACAACAACCCAATGCCCAAGTGAACAAAGTGCAGTGACACATGGCGCTTCCAACCATTAAACCCCATGAAAGACAAATATTGGGTATGGTGATAAGAATGCATGAAGACAGTTAGCCACTCAATACCAAACAAATCCCTCCAACTAAACCAGCAAGGTTAACAAAGAGCCTTTATGGCTGCTAAAACCTAGGATGACCAATAACATTGTGACTTTAACATCATTGCAGAGAAAACCATCAACGCTTCATTCTAAAAACCACAATTTTACATAGTTGCAATACTCAAGGAAAGAACAACCCATACGTTCGAGCCAATGTCCATTTCTTAAACAGAGAAGACTCATGGATGGCTAAAAAATACATACCTATAATCCAATCACTTTAAACGCGAGCTGGACAAGCGGTTCCTCCCTACTTGAAAATCGGAGCATAACCACAGAAACAAGGTTGAACAATAGCCCGACTAGGGTGGTGACCAGCAGAAGTAGTAAGGGTGACATGCAGTAAATGCACGTCGCCTCCACCCTCATTCAATTAATTCATTAGTACATGCCAGCCATTAATCCATTAACCATTCATTTAAACCATGCATTGGAATTGGCATCTATTACTTGTCAAACGGGCCACCCACATCATACCTTTCATTGCCAGCTTGACCATAATACATATCAACTGTATAATTCAATTAAGTAAACCATGTATCGAAACCATCACCAATAGCGCAACCCATATCAGACTTATGCCATAACGCAAATCATCACTTCATATAACTCAATCAAATCGCATAACCATTAGCTTATTGTTGTGTTAAATAATGACCATTAAAATTCAATGCATGTAGAGTAGCATATAGAATAGTTTAAATTCTTCCCTTTGTATTTGTTGCATTGGCTTCATTTCTTTCCAATTGCTTGTATATGTTATTGATAACATGTTTATTGTGCAGGTCTCCTAGTAATATATCCCAATAACAGATAGCAGTGATTACAAGGATAACATAGGTCATTGTAAAATAAAACTTGAGCCTAGAGCATCAGAAAAACACAGAACATGCCTTCTCCATTGCCAATAAACCAAGATTATATCACCATGTAAGCAGTGTCGAACAGTAGCACAACATCAAATAAGAACCAAACCTGATCTCCAATCTACAAGGGAGTCCCACCTACTAGTATTATTTAGCTTTTATAATAATAGGCTTTAGCAACACTTTGTGGGCAAAATTTTGTTGCGATTTTAATCGTCAACAATGACCAGAATAGAAGATGGAATATTGTTGAAGTTGAATGGGACATCTTCCCATACACACAATGTTTCATACCACTCTCATCATGACTCGGGTATAATGTCATCTAGTCTTTTGTGGCATGCTAGATTTGGCCATATTAATTATGACAGTATTCGTTTGTTGAGAAGAATGGTGTTTCTAGTTTCCCTACTATTCCTAATAAATTGAAGCAGTGTGATGATTGTGTCCTTGGAAAACACAGCAAACAACTCTTTCATGATTCCACTTCCAGAGCATGTAGAAAACTTGAACTGATTCATTTTGATTTGTGCGGCCCTATGCTCGTTCCTTCTGCAAATGGAAACAAATATATCATGACTTTTATTGATGATTACACCAAAATGTGTTAGGGGTATTTACTGAAATATAAATCAAAATCTTTTGAAACATTTATAAATTTTCATGTATGGATTCAAAATGAAGCTCAGTCATATTCATTCTCTTCGCACTGATAATGGAAGAGAATATACTTCTAATGAATTTGAAAGCTACCTTGACCAACATGTCATCAAACATCAAACCACGATTCCATACAATCCCCAACATAATGGTGTGGTTGAACAAATGAACATGACACTCCTAAATATGGTTTGTTCCATGATGTTTTTGAAGAATGTTAAATTGATGTTTTGTTTTTTATTGATGCAATTCTATGTGCAGTTTATGTCAAAAACAGGTGTCCATGTCATGCTCTTAAAAATAAGACTCCATATGAAATGTGGCATAACCACATTCCTTTGGTGAGACATCTCATGGTATTTGTTTCCACCTTCTATGCCTTGATTCCTAAGGAGAAAAGAATCAAGCTTGATGCAAATAGTCAAAAGTACGTCTTCTTGGGGTACTCAAATACCACCAAGGGATATCATCTTTAGGATGATACAAAAAAGAAGTTATCTTTCCAGAGATATGATCTTTCTTGAATCCACCAAGAAAGACAAAATTGTTGATAGGAAACTTGATCATCTGGACATATTTACTCATGTAAAGACATATCATGAATTTGATGTTGAGATTCCACATCTTGAAGGGGGGATACCTATCTTGGTTCAATCTTTGGAATCTCCTTTTGTAGCACCATCTCCCCCACATGAATAATTTCATGCCACTTCATCAGAACCTGAAGATCGCTTATATGATGTGATCAAGAAGATTTAAAAGTTAAGTCTTGATGAGAACTCAACACCATCTCAATCAAATGAGAAACCAAGACCATCTCAAAAAGGTCCACCAAAATGGTTCACAAAAACACTTGAAAGTGTTCGTCCTGATGAGGTTGGGAAGACAGGAACCGGATTCTCCTCAAAACAATATGGAGGTAATGTAGATAATTCAAACTCATATGATGTGGATGAAATGGATGTTTCGTATGATTGTGAGTTGAATTTATCTACTAACCATGAACCAACTTCCTTTAAAGAAGCCATTTCTCATGATGAATGGAAAGAAGTCATGAAAAATGAATATGATGTTCTCATCAAGAATGGGACATGGAAGTTGGTGTATCCTCCATATGGAACCAAACCAAATGGATGCAAGTCGATATTCAAGAACAAGTACAGATCAGATGGCTCACTTTATAATCACAAAGCAAGGCTCGTGGCAAAAGGATTTGCTCAGAAAGAAAGGTGTTGATTATGAGGAGAATTTTATTTGTCATGCCAGGATAGCAGAAAATATAACTCTACACTTGATGTATTTGGCATTAAGATGATAGGTGCATGTATACAAAAATAAATGATTGTTGGTCTTCCCCAATGGGTGACCCTTCCTATCACCTATGACTCATCATCTGTACATTACAGTTACAACAATGCAATCCCAAGGATTACATGTCCAACATTCCCCCTTTTAATTTGAAGGGGTGTATGTGAGTCCAATCACCACTCTAAACTTCTCAAAATTTTCTCTTCCAAATACTTTGGTGAAGATGTCCGCAATTTGCTCATTTGTGGAACAATGTCTCTAGTGAATTGTCTTGGCCTCTACATGATATTGAATCAAGTGATACTTTATGTTGATGTGCTTTGTTTGTTCATGAAATCTAGGATTCGTTGCCAACTTGATTGTAGAATTATTGTCAACTAGAAGAGGAATAGAATTCACTTGTTTCTTCTGCAAATCTTCAAGTATTTTTTGAGCCACATAATCTCCTTTGTTGCTTCTATAGCTGCCACATATTCTACCTCTGTTTTGGAATCTATTGGAACTGATTGTTTGTGTGATCTCCAGGAGATAGTTTCTGATCCAAGACTCATGAGATAGCTTGAAGTTGATACTCCGTCAAAGTCTAAATTAGAATGTCTGATCAGGTTGAAGTCATCTACCTTAGAGTACCTAAGTCCAAAATCTTGAGTTCCTTTCAAGTATTTTAGAACTCTTTTTGTAGCAGACCAATGCCCTTCACAAGGCTTTTGCATGAAGCTAGAAAGAATCCCAATAACAAATGAAATATTTGGTCAAGTGGTAGTAAGATAGAAGAGACTTCCAACAAGATACCTATACTTGGTTGCATCCTCAAATTCATTCCCTTCTTTAGATGGGAGTTTCAAATTTTGTTCCATTAGAGTAGAAACAAGATTTCCCTCAATCATGCCAAACTTGTTCAACAGTTCTTCAATGTACTTTGTCTAGGAGATGAATATGTAGTTTGGATTTTGCATCACTTCAATGCCCAAATAGTAGTGAAGATGTTTCGAATATGTCCTCTTGAAGCCTTTCTTCAACTCTTTCTTTATGGATGCAATGTAGTTCTCATAGTTTCTTGTTATGAACAGATCATCTACATATACTACAATATACACAACAATTTTTCCAACTTTCTTGTCAAACAAAGTTGCATCATCAAGATTGAAATGCTTGAAATTTAATTTTAGAAGATGCTCAGTTAACTTTTCATACCATGCTCGCAGTGCTTGTTTCAAGCCATATAAGGATTTGATGAGCTTGCATACTTTGTGTTCTTGTCCCTTCACAAAAAGGCCTTTTGGTTGAGACATGAACACATTTTATTTCAAGTCTCCATTAAAAAAGGCAGTCTCCAGATCCATTTGATGAATTTTCCATCCATTTTGTGCAGCCATGGAAAATAGAGTGTGGATGGTAGCCCATTTTGTTGTCGGGGAAAAATTCTCCTCATAATCAACACCTTCTTTATGAGCAAGTTCTTTTGCCATGAACCTTGCTTTGTGTTTGTCAAGTGTGCCATATGATTTGTACTTGTTCTTGAATACCCACTTGTTGCCAATCAGTTTGGTTCCATATGGAGGGTCCACCAACTTCCATGTCCCATTCTTGATGAGACAATCATATTTCTTTGCATGGTTTCTTTCCATTCATCAAGAGAAGTGGCTTCTTTAATAGATGAAGTCAATTCATGGTTAGTAGATAAATTCAACTCACAATCATATGAAACATCCATGTCATCTACATCATCTAATCTTGAATTATCTGCACTACCCCCATCTTGTTTTGAGGAAAATATGGTTATGGCTTCCCAATCTCATCAGGATGAACACTTTCAAGTGTTTTTGTGAGCCATTTTGGTGGACCTTTTTGAGATGGTCATGGTTTCTCATCTGATTGAGATGGTGTTGAGTTCTCATCAAGCCTCTGATTTTCAATCTTCTTGATCACATCATCTAAGTGATCTTTGGGTTCTAATGAAGTGGAAGGGACTTCTTCATGTTTGGGAAATGGTGATATAAGAGGATATTTCATAAATTGAGCCAAGATAGGGATCCCCCCTTCAAGATGTGGAATCTCGTCATCAAATTCATGATATGTCTTTACATGAGTAAATATGTCTAGATGATCAAGTTGTCTCTCAACAATTTTTTATTTCTTGGTGGATTCAAGGAAGATCACATCTCTGGAAAGGATGAACCTCTTGTTTGTCTCATCATAAATATTATACCCCTTGGTGGTATTTGAGTACCCCAAGAAGATGCACTTCTGACTCCTTGAATCAAGCTTGTTTTTTTGCTTATTAGGAATCAAGGCATAGTAGGTGGAACAAAATACTCAGATTTGTCTCACCAAAGGAATGTGGCCATGCCATATTTCATATGAAGTCTTATTTTTAAGAGCATGAGATGGACACATGTTTTTGACATAAATTGCACATAGAAATGCATCAGCCCAAAATATCAATTTAACATTCTTGAAAAACATCATGGAACGAACCATATTTAAGAGTGTCTTGTTCATTCATTCAGCCACACCATTCTGTTGGGGGTTGTGCAGAAATGTGGTTTGATGTTTGATCCCATGTTGGAGAAGGTATCTTTCAAATTCATTAGAAGTATATTCTCTTCCATTATCAGTGTGAAGAGAGCCAATACGAGACTGGACTTCATTTTGAATCCATACGTGAAAACTTTTAAATGTTTCAAGATCTTGTGATTTATCTTTCAGTAAATATCCCCAACACATTCTGGTGTAATCATCAATAAAAGTCATGATATATTTGTTTCCATTTGCAGAAAGAACGGGCATAGGGTCGCACAAATCAGAATGAATCAGTTCAATTTTTCCACATGCTCTAGAAGTGGAATCATGAAAGGGTTGTTTGCTCTGTTTTCCAAGGATGCAATCATCACATTGCTTCAATTTCTTAGGAATAGTAGAAAAACCATAAACGCCATTATTCTCAACATGTTGGATTACTGAGAGGGGGGGTGAATCAGTAATAGAGCAATCTAATTCTTTTTAACCATAAAAATGCAAGTGTTATATCAATGTAGCATTATCATCCAATAGTTGCAGAGTAAATAAACAATGAACAAATGAGAAATCATACACATACACAGTACACCAATGTTTTTACATGGAAACCCAAAGCGGGAGAAAACCCCATAATACTTTTTCTTATATGTCTTTAAGAATTACATTCATTGGAAGCACCAACTTCCTTTGTTTTCCAGTTGCAACTGGAAGGAGGCTCCAACCCCCTAGCTTCTCAGACTATAACTTGAGGGAAGCTCCAACTCCCCAATTCTTTGGCTACAACCCCCTATGTTCTCCGGCTACAACCGGAAGGTAGCTACAACCACCTGTCCTTGCCATGTCCAACCACCCTGAAATATAAGTAGAATGATGGAACCACTGTCACACTATCACTGTGAGATATATTGTTGTAAACCTGTACCAATCAACCTGCAAAAAACAACTTGTAATCAACATGTACCATAAACAAGTGCATAAACCATGCACCAATTTCTACCTCAACCTGTACCATCAATGAGTGCATCAAACATGCACCAACATGTACCTCAACTTGTAACATCAACGATTGCATAAACTATGCACCAACCTGTACCTCAACGTGTACCATCAACGAGTTCACCAACCATGCACAAAATATGTGCCAATCATGTAGAAAATACACATAAACTATGACTCATCAAGATGTACCAATATCATCAACTATACACTTCATGTATTTGCCAACTCATCAACTACTTGTCTCAACCATGTACCCAACATGTACCTCAACCAAAATCCCTCATAAATTTCATCATCCAAATCTGATTTGTAACTCTGTAATAGACCTAGTGTATATGATTACATACCTACAAACATTCCTTAACTTTAACAACAAGAGACTAGCATTTTCATCAAACTTTACTTTAGTCTCACATGACTAATTTTGGATTAGTCAACAACCCTAACTTGAAATAATCATAAATATGTACCTATAATGAATAAAGATATGAAAATATTACACAATGTTCTTTAGTGTCTTTTATGTAATTCCTCCAGGTTTCACTACTTGGAACCTCACAAAAAAGGAGTTATAGCAAAAATGGCATACCGTGTTGAATTTTGGCTTATTATAGAGAGCGAACTTGTAGACCGTGCTCCACATGGAATATTTGTTGTATGGATATGAAAATGGTACAAAAAATACTAGAGACTGTACTCTAACCAATACATTTGGTCTTACTGAATTTGGATATGTTATGAAGAAGTTGTGACGTTTTTACCCGAAACACATGGTTTAGACTAGTTTCAGGACTAGCCACAAACCCTATTTTCCACGGAGTGTAACTCCAAAAATACAACGACCCACAAGCTGATTTTTTCATCATAGCTACTTGGATATGTTTCTTCAACGGCCTCCACATTTCATGGTCTGAATCATTCTAGAAAAAAATTTATTGCGAAATGTTGAGATGACCTGTAAATAACATACCTTAGAAGGCATCATCAAAAGAATTTATCCTCCCTTGAATTTCGGCCTTCTTTACTTCACCTTCCCCTCTGAAATTCTCCTTATATATCCTTTGGTTACCTCGGTCACTTGTAGATATTCAATATGCTCAAGTGTGATTAAAATGAGAGATTGTTGCCTCTCATTTATACTTTTATGTAGCTTCTTCAAGGGGTTACCTTCTAACCATCTTAAACCACTTTCCTTATTTTAGGGCTAACCCACTTCTAACCACTTGTTCACTTAGTAATTTCCCCATTAAATTTATTATTTAAATAATTTATTTTGTATCCACTTTGACTTATAGTACACTCATCACTTCACTTTATTATTTAAATAATTTCTTATACTTTTATGTAGCTTCCTCAAGGGGTTACCTTCTAACCATCTTAAACCACTTTCTTTATTTTAGGGCCAACCCACTTCTAACCACTTGTCCATTTAGTAATTTTTCCATTAACTTTATTATTTAAATCATTTATTTTGTATCCACTTTGACTTTTAGTACACTCGTCACTTCACTTTATTATTTTAATAATTTCTTCTTTGCGACCACTTTGACTACTTGAAATTTTAGGGATTCTAGATGACTCATGAGGGTTCTCCAACTTCACATGGCCATAACTCTCTAACCGTGAGGAGTTATGTGATGTTCCACATACCACCGTAAATGGAATGACATGTACTATCCATCTAGAATATTCTTACCTTCAAATATATTAAATCTCATATCATTATACATCAAACAAACTTGGGTCCATTACCCAAACCTTTGTGCTATCGGACTTCACTACCGGACTTTCTTCAAGGGTTGACATCAATGAAAACCAACCCAAATAATCAACAATATCCCCCTTTGGCATTGATGGCAACACTCTTATGCAATAATGAAGTCATATCACTCATGCTCCTCCTGGAACCGTGCATTTGTGCTCTTTCTCCAAGAATTTACCTTAGCATCTGATAAATCTCTCCCCCTTTGTCATCAATGGAAAATGTATCTTTCCATCCGGGGCTTCTCCCCCTTACTGAACTCTTCCTAAAATTGATCTCCGAACCTGAACTTTCCTCTTTATGGTGCTTCCTCATGTAAATCTAAGACATAGAATATAAGCATTCAAAAGCCTTTATTTTGGAGTACAAATTACTCCGAGTCTTTGGCGAAGATACTCAAAGGCTTCTCGTGGAAGCATTTTTGTAAAGATGTATGCCACTTGTTCTTTTATGCCCACATATTCAACTTTGATGTTCTTCTCTGCAACACGTTCCCGTAGAAAGTGATACTTGATTGGAATGTGCTTTGTCTTGGAGTGCATCACCGAGTTCTTGAGATATTGATCGTGCTTGTATTATCACAATAGATTGGAATGGGCTCATCATACTCAACCTGTATATATGTCAGAGTTTGTTTCATCCATAGAACATGTGTACAACATCTTGTTGTTGCAATATACTTTGATTTGGTTGTAGATAAAGATATTGGTGATTGCTTCTTGCTTAGTTGTGATACTAAACACTCACCCAAGTCGAATGTTGCTCCATTGGTGCTTTGTCGGTCATTAATGCAACCTGCCCAATCTGCATCTATGTAGGAAATAAGTGATAGATCCTTTCCTTTTGGATACCATAATCCAAACTCTTTTGTTCCTTTGAGATACTTGAAAATCTTCTTCATTGCTAAGACATGTGATTCCTTTGGTGCTACTTGAAATCGTGCCACCTGTCCAACTACCTACATTACATATGGGGTCTAGATGTTGTCACATATAGTAAGCTACCAATCATTGACCTGTATTGCTTCTAGTTTGTAGACTTTGAATCATCATCTTTGCTCAACTTGCAACTGGTTTGCATAGGAGTGGTAACCGGTTTGCAATCTTCCATTCCAAACCTCTTTAGCATTTCTCTGATATACTTAGTTTGAGAAATAAAAATTCCTTAGTTGCTTTGGCATATCTGAAGACCCAAAAATAAGGATAGTTCTCCAAGTAAAAACATTTCAAATTCATTCTGCATATCCTTTTCAAATTTTTGGCTTAACCTGTCATCAGTACTTCCAAAAATAATATCATCAACATAAACTTCAATCAATAAAATACTATCTTGAGTTACCTTTATGTAGAGGTTGTTGTCTACACTTCCTTTTATGAACCCTGCCTGATGTAGATATTTATCCAGTCTAGAGTACCATGCTCTTGGAGCCTGTTTTAGACCATACAAGGTATTCTTCAATTTACACACATAATATGTGTTCTCTGACAACTAAAATCCTTTTGGTTGTTCAATGTAGATTTCTTCTTCAAGTTCCCCTTTCAGAAAAGTTGATTTCAGGTCCATCTGATACACTTTAATATTCTTGGAGCATGCATAATTTAAGAGAAATCAGATTGCTTCCATTTTGGAAACTGGGGCAAATGTCTCTTCAAAATCGATTCCTTCAACCTGTGTGTATCCTTTACATACCAAACTAGCTTTGTTCCTTGTAACATGTCCATCTTCATTCAATTTATTTTTGAAAACCCACTTTGTGCCAATCACATTCTTATTCCTTGGTCTTGGAACCAATTCCTAAGTGTCATTCTTTTCTATTTGATCCAATTCTTCATCCATGGCCTTATTCCAGAATTCATCCTTACTGACCTCTTCAAAACTGTTTGGTTCAATCATAGATAAGAGTTCTAGGTGCATTTGTTCTGGTGAACGGATTCTTCTTCTAGTCTCAACTCCTACATCTTTGTTTCCGATAATCTGATCTGAAGGATGATTCTTCTGTACTCATTTTTTAGGTGTCTTTGGAGGCACTTGTTGAACTTGCTCTTCTACTTCTCTCTGATCTTCTTCATCTTATGTTTCTTCTTCGTAAAGTTGTTCCATTGATTCATTTTCTTCTTCCTTTAATTCTTGTCCACATGTTTCATCAATTGTTACATTGATTCTTTCCACAACTTTGTTCAACCTCAAATTGTAACACTTGTATGTTTTCCTTGTACTTGAGTAACCAACAAGTACTCCTTTGTCCACACAAGAGTCAAACTTTCCCATTCGGTCATCTTCTCTTTTGATGTAGCATTTTCTTCCAAATACTCTGAAGTGCTACACATTTGTTGGTCTTCCATTCCATAGCTCGTAGGGATTTTGTCATTGTTGTTTCTGAGCATTAATTTCTTTTGAATGTGAACCGTTATATGTATTGTATGTGTCCAAAAAATATCTGTCAATTTGGAATCCATTAGCATTCTTCAAGCCATTTCTTGTGTAATTATCATCTATTATTATAATGTTCCTTTGTCTCTTAACCACTCTCTGAACCAATATATGAATCCATGGTCTCGTCCACTATCATATATATGTCCAAACCTGCTAAGTGTTCTTACGAATCTATATTTGTTAATAATGTCCAAAACTCTATTGCACAATTATCCATAATCTTGACCCATTTATCACTATACTATCATGAAGTCTTCACTACTACAATTGATTAATCTATCAAATTGTACTTATGCTAACTGACTACTCTGGATCTATCTACTCAAACTTTGCAAGTTTCTCGAAGGATGGTTCTTTGGTCTGTCACAGCTATCACATAGACTCCCCCTGTCTAATCTTCGTATTACCTAGGAGTCTCTGAGTTGGATGGCTTAGAAAAATCCATGCTCTAATGTGTATTCATCATCATCTTCATTGGTAGATTCATCATCTCTCTGAGCTATGACTTCTTTATCTCTATCTATGGATTCATCTTTCACTATAATGCTTGAAAGTACAATCTCTTGAACATGTTCCTTATTTACATGTCTTTCTTTTCTTTCAGTTATTTTCCAAACCTTTCTGTATCTGACATCTTTCTTTTTCTCTGTAGAATTTTCTTTATCTCATTTTATTTCCAATCTTGCAATCTTTGGGACGTGGTCTTTGTTCACATGTTCTTCGTGTTTTCTTATCCATACTTTCTTATATCTTATATCAGTGTTCTCTTTCATGGAAGTATCAATCATGCTTCTACAATCACTAGCTATGTGTCCATAGTTATGACATTTGTAACATTCAATGTTACGTGGGGCCACATATTTATTTCTTGAACATTCCTTTTATAATCCCTGCAATCTACAACTTTATGTCCAAAATTAGTACAATAAAAACAATGAACATAAAAGAAATTTGCATACCTAGGAGTGAATGATCTTCTTTGTGGTGTAGACTTCTGAATTTCTTCCTTGACTGATCATGATCATGATTGAAGCTTCTTTGTGGCTTGAACATGGATGGTCTTCTTGAAGATGTATCTTTAATAGTTTTCTTAGATTCCAGTTGACCATGATTCCTTCCTTTGAGTACTTATGCATAACTCTTTCTATTTTATTCATTCTTCTTTTCTAGCAACCTAGAGTGATTCTCTTCATTCTCTATAACTAATGTTGATGTTTCTGTCTCTTCAATGTTATTGTTGAGCTTGACGATTTTACTTATCAATGTGACAACTTCTTATTCAATCTTCTCAACCTCTTCTTCTTTCTTCATTATCTGAGACTTCATGAATTCTTCTGCTTTTTTTTGCTTCTTCAAGATGGATTTTTAATGTGATTATTTCTCCTTCAATTCCTTTATCTTCTCGGCCAAACTCTACCTCAAGCTGGTTTATATCGTTAGTTCTTTCCTTAAGATGATTTGTCAATATCTTCTATCTCATTTCTTCTTCTTCCTTCTATGTTTCTATGTTGGATTCCAAATACTGCTTTTGATATTCAAGATTTTCTTCGATCTTTCTAGCTAAGTTCTTAAGTTCTCAATGACCTATTGGGCTTCTTAAAAAATGTGAACACTTTCCTTTTGTTTCATCAATTCTTTCTTGAGTGACTTGTTTTATTCGCTTTCTTTTCTTAGTTCATCTAAAGCACTAATCAATTATGCTTCATAATTGTCTTATTTTTCAATTAGTTTTTCTGTCTCATTTCCTTCATGGCATTCTATTTCAAGATGTTCATATTTTTCACAATTAAATCAAAACAACATACCTCTGTTGATTATGTACTCTTCATATTTTGAATCTATTTGACATGGTGAACACATTTCTTCTTGATTTGTACATGCCTCTTCTTTGGCATTTTTTAAATCTGTGATGGGTGAAGAATATATGTCATGTAACTTATCCCAAATTTCTTTGGTTGATGAACATTTACCAACATTTTCTCTTACCGGATTAGGTAATCCTTCCCAGATGAAATCCATTGTTATTTTGTTGTTCTTCAATTCCTTCTTGGCTACAGTCTTTTCCCTTTTTGAACTATCATATCCTGTGATGACTGATAGCCAAATATAATACCCATGTGCCTGTAAAAATAATTGTGTGCTTATGCTCCATATCTCATAATTTAACCCATTTTGAACATTAAACATTGGTACTCCATTCTTAGAATAATCCATTATCTCCTTCCATTGGTTAAACTAATTTCTGAAGGAACCGGCTTTGATACCAATTGTTGGATTACTGAGAGGGGGGGTGAACCAATAATAGAGCAATCTAATTCTTTTTAACCATAAAAATGCAATTTTTATATCAATGTATCATTATCATCCAATAGTTGCAGAGTAAATAAACAATGAACAAATGAGAAATCATACACATACACAGTACACCGATGTTTTTACATGGAAACCCAAAGGGGGAGAAAACCACAGAATGTTTTTTTCTCATATGTCTTTAAGAATTACATTCATTGGAAGCACCAAGTTCCTTTGTTTTCCAGCTACAACTGGAAAGAGGCTCCAAACCCCTAGTTTCTCAAGCTACAACCTGAGGGAATCTCCAACTCCCCAATTCTCTAGATACAACCAGAAGGAGGCTACAACCCCCTATGTTCTCCAGATACAACCAAAACATGGCCACAACCACCTATCATTGCCCCATCCAACCACCCTGAAATATAAGTAGAATGATGGAACCATTTTCACACTATCACTGTGAGATATACTGTTGTAAACTTGTACCAATCAACCTACACTAAACAACCTGTAACAAACTATAATCAACATGTACCATAAACAAGTGCATCAACCATGCACCAACCTATACCATCAACGAGTGCATCAACCATGCACCAACCTCTACCTCAACCTGTACCATCAACGAGTGCACCAAGTATGTACCAATCATGCATCAAATAAACATAAACTATGACTCATCAAGATGTACCAACATCATCAACTATACACCTCATGTATGTGTCAACTCCTCAACTACTTGTCTCAACCATGTACCCAACATGTACCTCAACCAAAATCCCTCATCAATTTCATCATCCAAATCTGATTTATAACTCTGTAATAGACCTGGTGTATATGATCACCTACTTGCAAACCTTCCTTAACTTTAACAACAAAAGACTAGCATTTTCATCAAACTTTACTTTAGTCTCACATGACTAATTTTGGATTAGTCAACAACCCTAAATTGAAGCAATCATAACTATGTACCTGTAATGAATAAAGATATGAAAATATTACACAATGTTCTTCAGTGTCTTTTATGCAATTCCTCTAGGTTTCACTACTTGGAAGCTCTCAGAAAGTGAGTTATAGCAAAAATGACATACGTTGTTGAATTTTGGCTTATTCTAGAGAGCGAACTTGTAGATTGTGCGCCGCACGGAATATTTGTTCTATGGAACTAAAAATGCTACACGGAATACTACAAATTGTACTCTAACCAATACATTTGGTCTTACTAAATTTGGATCTTTTATAAAGAATTTATGACGTTTTTACCCAAAACACATGTTTTAGAATAGTTTCAGGACTAGCCACAAACCCTATTTTCCACGGAGTGTAACTCCAAAAATACAACGACACACAAGCTGAAATTTTTATCACAACTACTTGGATATATTTTCTCAACGACCTCCAGATTTCACGGTCTGAATCATTCTAGAAAAAAATTATTGCGAAAATGGTGAGATGACATGTAAATAACATACCTTAGAAAGCATTATCAAAAGAATTTATCCTCCCTTGAATTTTGGCCTTATTTACTTCATCTTCCCTCTGAAATTCTCCTTAGATATCCTTTGGTTACCTCATCCACTTGTAGATATCCAATATGCTCAAGTGTGATTAAAATGAGAGACCCTTGCCTCTGATTTATACTTTTTTGTAGCTTCCTCAAGGAGTTACCTTCTAACCATCTTAAACCACTTTCTTTATTTTAGGGCTAACCCACTTCTAACCACTTGTCCACTTAGTAATTTCTCCATTAACTTTATTATTTAAATAATTTATTTTGTATCCACTTTGACTTATAGTACACTCATCACTTCACTTTATTATTTTAATAATTTCTTCTTTGCAACCACTTTGACTACTTTGACCTTTTGGGGCTTCTAGATGACTCATGAGGGTTCTCCAACTTCACATGGCAATAACTCTCTAACCGTGAGGAGTTATGTGACGTTCCACATACCATTGGAAATGGCATGACATGTATTATCCATCTACAATAGTCTTACCTTAAAATATAGTAAAACTCATACCATTATACATTAAACAAGCTTGGGTCCATTACCCAAACCTTTGTGCTACCAAAATTCGCTACTGGACTTTAATCAAGGGTTGACATCAATGACAACCAACCAAAATAATCAACACAGCAAACGAATATTTTCATAATTAATATGGCCAAATCTAGCATGCCACAAAAGACTAGATGTCATTATACCCGAGTCATGATGAGAGGTATGAAACAATGTGTGTATGGGTAGATGTCCCATTCAGCTTCAATAGTCTTCCATCTTCTATTCTGGTCATGAAAACCATGTTGTCAGAATTCTTATTTATCTCAACTTTGTCACCGAACATATGAATAGAATGGCCTTGATGTCTAATCTGCACAAGGGACAACAAGGTTCTTTGTAGCTCAGGAAGATAGAGTACATTGTGCAGAAGAAAATCCAGGAGTCCAATAAACTTAAGTCTGATGGTGCTCATTCTCGAAGGCTTGAGACTTGATATATCTACAAAGTACACTACCCCATCTATATTGTCATCGAAAAAATCTCTTCAAAATTTCAAGTGAGAAGTCACGCTTGTGTCAAGAAGCCATGCATCTCCCCAAGAAGCAAATGAAGTATTAAATAGATATTTGGTTACTCCTATATTGCAATAGGAAACAAGATGATGTACATGTGTTTTACCTTTCGCCAGGTCTGAGGTTCTATCTTTGTCTTCTTTGATCTTCTGCCATGGAACTCTGCAGTCAGAGGCTGTGTAGAAACTGTATTAATTTAAATAAAAATTTATTCCATAAACTGAAACGGTAACTTCTACTTGAATGCAGAAAACTCAATAATTTATTTTAATTCAGCACATACACATGTTAAATTTATCAACGAATAATAATTTCATAACAGAATAAAACAAATACGTAATTTAAAATACCTTGGTCTGATGCTAACCCTCCACTTGTCTTGTTGACCTTCCTG
>ML782588.1:204917-232572 GCA_009831015.1 Picea engelmannii
TAACCATTAATTAATTAATAAATACTTAAATAATATCATTATACCAATCTTTGTTTAGTTATTAACCATGTTAAGACAATTAATCACCTAATTAATTTTTACTTAATAATCCCTAAACATATATTCAACTAGGGTTGTTACAGGCTTCATGTGACCCATTCATTCTGCAATGGGTACAATGAAGGTCAATTTTTTTGCGGGAATTATTCCAAACCCCCATGCCTTTGAGCTTCTTATTTCTGTATCTTCTCTTATTTCCTTTATGATGTCCATAAATTGGAGTATTGGAAGCCCCACGGGAAGATGCAAGATAATGCATTGTCTTTTGTCTTCGCACACACATTAACAAATGAAAAATATAATGAAGCTTCTCCAAAAACCAATTACTTTTCTACTACACCAAGAATGTAATGTGTTGAAAATTCAGGAGAAATGAGGAATGGATTGATCAATGAAGAATGACGAGAAACAAATCCATTCATACATCTCTATAAGTCATCATGGAAATGCCATTGTCAGACCAATGATATTACCATATGAATTGCCAATGATGATATTATCTCACTCTGAATTGCAAACGATATGAATCGACAACAATATGATTTTATCTCCACCAATAACACCAGTAGTGTGAGCAATGTATCTGGATTTTTTTAATGGATTATTCTTGATCCTCTCAGTGACCTTAGGCAAGAATGTAACCTTCGACCGGGGAATGCAATGTCAGTTTGAAGATCTCAGATGATAAATTGTTTGCATTCAATGAAGTTGTGGCCTTCGAATCTCAAACCATCAAGAACATGATCGAGGATACAGGCATTGTCTGCGCCATTCCTCTCCCTAACATCTCTATTAGGATACTCTCGAAGGTTATCAAGTACTGCAAGTACCATGTCAAGGCACAGAAGCCTGTAGATGAGAGTGTAACTTTTTTATACAAACTGAGCATAGATCTCTCAAACATCGCCAAATAAAAACCCTCGATTTTTATGGTTTATTTATTCTTTGTTTTAGATATGGGAAAGAAGTGATTACAGAGAGATGTCCACACACGTATATATAGAGATTACAGTGAGGTTGTAAGGATATTACGGGTCGCTTGCAGTTGTAACAGTGATGGATTATTATTTTTTCAAATTGTTGGATGCTCTCTCTAGCCCGTTGTGTGAGGAATGGGATGTGAATTAGGGTTCCACGCCCATGGGAAGCATGCGCAAGAGAATATAGGTGGATATAGATGACAAGAAACACTAGGGAGACTATGTTAAATCTGAAATCAGAGAATCAGTTAGAGTTTTATAGGGCACACGATAGTCTGCGTGATTAGAGACTACAAAAGGAGGCATTTGTCTCTGCAGTCTCTAGGGAATGATGCCTAAGGCACAGAATATACTCATGGTGTTAGTGGCATTGGCTCTGACACCATTGTCATGCCAGGATGGAAGAAAAGATAACTCCACACTTGATGTATTTGGCATTAATATAATAGGTGCATATATACAAAAATAAACGATTGTTGGTCTTCCCCAACTATTGACCCTTCCTATCACCTACGAATATTCATATGTACATTATGGTTACAAGAACACAATCTCAAGGATTACATGTCCAACATTATGAAAATTTAAATGAGCGTCTTTTGAAATTAAATTTCAAGCATTTCAATCTTGACGATGCAACTTTGTTTGTCAAGAAATTTGGAAAAACTATTATGTATCTTGTAGTATATGTAGATAATTTATTCATAACATGAAACAATGAGAACTACATTGCATCCATAAAGAAAGAGTTGAAGAAAGACTTCGAAATGAAAAATTTGGGACATCTTCACTACTATTTGGGCTTTGAAGTGATACAAAATCCAATGTATATATTCATCTCCCATAAGAAGTACATTGGAAAATTGTTGAACAAGTTTGACATGGCCGAGTGCAATATTGTTTCTACTCCAATGGAATAGAATTTGAAACTCACATCAAAAGAAGGGAATGAATTTGAGGATGCAACCAAGTATAGACATCTTGTTGGAAGTCTTATCTATCTTACTATCACCAGACCAGACATTTCATTTGTTGTTTGGATTCTTTCCAACTTCATGCAAAAGCCTTGTGAAGTTCATTGGTCTACTACAAAAAGTGTTCTAAAATACTTGAAAGGAACTCAAGATTTTGGACTTAGGTACTCTAAGGTAGATGACTTCAACCTAATTGGATATTCTGATTCAGACTTTGAAGAGATAAGGAAAATGGAGTATCAAATTCAGGCTATCTCATGAGTCTTGGATCAATAGTTGTCTCCCAGAGATCACGCAAACAATCAATTGCAGCAGATTCCACAACAAAGGCAGAGTATGTGGCAGTTGTAGAAGCGACAAAGGAGATTGTGTGGCTCGAGAAAATACTTGAAGATTTGCAGGAGAAACAAGTGAATTATACTCCTCTTCTAGTTGACAATACTTTTGTAATCAAGTTGGCCAAGAATCCTAGATTCCATGACCAAACAAAGCACATCAACATAAAGTATCACTTTATTCGATATCATGTAGGGGTATATATATACATATCGTGTGTGTGTGTGTGTGTGTGTGTGTGTGTGTGTGTGTGTGTGTGTGTGTGTGATCATGTGTGTGTGTGTGTGTGTGTGTGATCATGTGTGTGTGTGTGTGTGTGTGTGTATCATGTAGGGGTATATATATTTGTGTAGATTTGTGTTTGTAGAATAAGAAATATAAAATCACTTAACTTTATCAATGTTCGAAAAATGACCACAAAAGTAGGTCAATGGTACTACAACATTACATCAAAGTAAGATAACAAATTAAGAGCATATCAAAAWAAATAATTGCAAGCATATCAAAATCATTAACTTCATACACATATTATGTATTAMCTTTATGRATTTTTGTTGTGGTGTCTTAGGGTCCACTCCTCATGCTTTCTTCTCTTCAGTGATTATCGAGGCCTCTTTGAAATCGTTCAAGATCTTTTTAGATACATATCTTTCGACATCATATAGTATTTTTTTAGAGTCTTTTCCTTACTCAATGAGTTCTAATATGTTCCTACTAAACTTGTTGAAAACCACATAAAATTAAATCACCTATAAAATTAAAGGATGATACATAATGAAATATAAAAGGTGAAGGGCCAGAAACATGAGTGAGGAAATAGAAGACTAATTTGAACATATTTCACTTGATATAGTCTCTCCTCCTCCTAACAGTTTTCAAGAATCTACAAAGGGTCCATTTATCACTAAATCATAAATTTGGGAACCCTCTATCTAGATGTTGTAATCCTCTCTACTTACTATCACTATTTTTTTACCACTTTTCATGGTATTCTTCTGATCATTCCCTCGTCACTATGTCAAAATTTTCATTATGGACATGATCCAAATTATTTTGAGAACAAAATGAAGGCAAAGATATAAGCATGAAATACACATAGATATACATTAATGCACAATTTTTATTAATGATAGAAATGTATAGAAACTGTAAAAATGCAGAGTGAATGAACTTGCTAGAATCGTGGAAGCTTATCTCTGAGAAGAGATGTGATGGCTATCCTCATTCACAAGAAGATTATGATTATTACAATGAGACTCCAAAGGCCTTTTTAACATAAAGAAAATCCAAAACCCTAACCCCAGAAGATGAAACACCAAAAGGTTTGTGAGCCCCGATGGGGGTAGTTGATACGTCAACTTCTCGAGGGAAAAACTTTTTCATACGATATTCGTTTAGGGAGCCCGATATATTGTTGGAAAGGTATATATGATAGGAACACATTTCAATCGGGCCCAAGCTAGAGCCCTCGACCATTTTCTAGGCTCCCAAACATAAAGAAAAATAAAATAAAATAAAATAAAAATAAAAATAAATAATAATAATAATAATAATAATAATAAATAAATAAATAAAAATAAAAAAACATCGTTTAGGGCCTCCAAACAACCCCTAAATCTTGGGACCCGAAAAACCATAGAAAAATTGCCAATGTGGAAAACTATATTTTGAGCCAGTGGAATAGGTGTGTGGCCACTTATATCCACTTGGATTGATCCTCCCCCTTCGGAATCAATGGTACATTGCGTCAAGTTCCCGGGGAAGATTTTGTTGAATATGAACCTTGGTGAGTTGCTTGCCTCGCTGAAGAAGTCGTCCTGCTTAGCTTGTTGAAGGTTGTCATGAACCTATTGCTAGAGGGGTTGGATACATTCAACCAATCTAGCCACATGACCTACCTGAGTGTGGGAGGACTCTGTCGGTGAAGATGCAACATGAAGAGTATGAAGAGATATGTTATAATGTTTCTTGACTGGGCAGTGTCGAGGCACCCCCGTAGGTGTAGTAAGAATATTTTTATACTCTTCTACAATCTTGTTGGTTTGGTTTTGTTGGATAGAAAGGTCTTGGGTCGAGGCTGAAGTGGTTGTAGTGTCCTTATGTTTTCATTACGATCGGATTGTGAATGGGCTAAACTTTGTGGTATGAGAGATTACTTTGTGACACTCTTTTTTCAAGACAATAGTCGGAACTACCTCTGGTATCCCACAGAAATGACCCCCCATAGTAACAATGATTCCACGAGGTCGAGACTCATAAATAGTGTGACGCTTCCACATATATGGTTAGCCTAAAAGAACATCACAGACTTCCAGTGGGGAAACATCACACAGTACCTCACCCTTGAAGGGATTGATTTCATAGGATAGCAGCATTATTAGTTGACATGAATATATTGTCCCTAGCGAAGCCACCCGATGTTGTATTGATGCGAGTGTGGTGTTATTGGGAAATCCAACTACTTGAATATATTTATTAATATGAGGTTCTTCTGGCTTCTGCTATCAACAATAAAATTCATAGGGTTCCCTTCCACCCACATCTGTGAATGGAAGAGGCACTCCCTCTCCTCAAGATCCTCTAGTTCTTTTGATTGGATTGTTGTGGTTGCGACAGTAGCAGTGGGTTCTGCATCGATGATCTATCTCCTTTTATTATTTTCTGAATGAAATTCTAAGTCAGTATTCATCTCTTTTTCTTTGAGCTTAGCCACCAATGACTGTTTTGAGCGACATTCGTCGGTGTTGTGCCAAGGGCTTTTGTGGAAGTGTTATAGAAAATTTTTCCACACTCCATGCATCTTGCTTTGATGGCCTTCCATTTCCCTCTGTAGACTTAAATTCCCCTTTTTTCTCACTCCAGAGCTTAAAATACATATTTTTGTCCATATATATGACCTACAGTTAGAAAACTCGCATATACGCAGGTTACTCCATTACAGCTCATGTACATCAAGTTTGGTGCTCAAAAAATAAATAAAAAATGTGTCGAGTTTCCATGACATGTCACATGATCCATGATCCTTGACCTTCCATATACTGGAAACACTCTGACTCGACCCTTCAATTCCATTTGGAGGCTATAAATTGAGCCATATACAATCTTTGATTATTTATCACATTGAGAGAAAAGACACTCTGGAGAAATTTCACCTCATAATTAAGTCTACATCCCTTTGTCCTTGAAGTCTGAACTTATTGTGTTCATCCCCCAAGATCTTCCTATATTGAGATGGAGAACCTCATTGACTCCTACTTGTGAGCTTTCCTTTGTGGAGGATTGAAGTGGCGGAAGCCCGTCTGGTGAGATTTTCCTCATAACAGGAAGTCGTACCATTTTCAAGTGTCCTTTTTCATCTTCCTGTTACCTTTATTTTACTGTGCCTTGGACTGGTTGTCTTAAGGTCGATTGTTCTATGAGTTAGGGTTTCCTTTTACATACTTTGTTTGTTGCAGATTTGCAAACCTAAATTCCTGCTTGTTCTGTTGCTTAAATTTCTGCACGATTTTGACACCATATCGATAAGCGGCTCGCAATGATGAGATGTCCAGAAACTCCATTTCAGTTTGGATGTACATGTGTAGAGCCCCGTGGTATTTTGAAACCAGATGTCGCTCGGAGTCTTTGATACCCAACTTGGTGCGCAAGGTATGGAAGGTGTTTGTGAACTCCGACACTATTTGGCCCCTCTCTTGATGCAGCTTGGTCCATCTCATGTACTGGTCATCATAGTTCCCAATAGGGTAATAATGTTCCTTAATCGCATCCATAAAAATATCCCAAGTGGGTTCAGTCTCGAAAATTCTAGACTCCTCAATGCAATTTTTCTCACAGTAAGTTTCCCACCAATATTTGACATGGGGGACAGTCTTAAGGAGCACAAAGGTGATCTTTTCCCTGTCAGAAAAATTATGGACAGAGAAATAACCTTCTAGTAGATTTAACCACTTTTCCTAAGCATCTACATCTATCTGACCTTCAAACATAGGAATGTCAAAATTAACTTGTACCTTGAAAGGGGTGGCTCTTCCAAAGTGGGTGATTGATGAAGATGCATCTATTGTTGTCGACATTCGTCGAACGATTTGGGAAAAATTTTCCATCATTTCGTCCCTCTGTCATGTAAGGGATTTCTCAAGCAACATATTAATAAAATATGTTGCTCCTATGTTTCTCTTTTCTTCCGCCATGGGAGGTCGCTTGGGTTGGTTTTCCTCAAGAGAAACTAGCTTGAGACCCAACTCTCTATACCCTGACCTCGTCGGGGACATGCACTAAGAAACGACAAGGAGCAGACTGCTTTGATACCATTGATCCAGATTATTTTGAGAACAAAATGAAGGAAGAGATATAACCATGAAATACACATAAATATTGTGAGAAACACAGAGATATATAGTAGTGCACAATTTTTATTAATGACAGAAATGTACCAAAACTGTAAAAATAAAGAGTGAATGAACTTGCTAGAATGGTGGCAACTTATCTCTGAGAAGAAATGAGATGGCTACGCTCATTCAAAAGAATATGATGATGATTACAATGAGGCTCCAAAATCCTTTTTAACACAAAGAAAATCCAAAACCCTAACCCCAAAGGATGAAATGCCAAAAGGTTTGTGGGCCCCGATGGGGGTAGTTGATACGTCAACTTCCCGAGGAAGTAACTTTTGCATACGATCTCTATTTGGGGTGCACGATAGCTCATTGGAAATGTATATCTGAGAGGAATGCATTTCCACCAAGATCAGGATAGAGCCATAGGCTTCCCTGGCCCCCAAACTTCAAAAAAGAAATAATATTAAAAAAAAAAACATTGTTTAGGTCCTCAAAATAGCCTCGGACGTTTAGGACCCGAAAAAATGTAGAAAAATTGCCAAGCTGGAAAACTATATTTTGATCTAGTGGAATACGTGGGTGGCCACCGATATCCACCTAGATCAAGACAATTATACCACTTCCAAATTTTGAAATCTCTCCTTCAATAACAACTTGTATATTGTCATCACTGAATGGATTTCCTCTATCTTCTGCAAAAGAAACACATATTCGACTCTTTCCATCCCCATATTTGCACTATGTGCTCAAACATTGATATGCATGTCATAGAATGAATAAGTTCCATGAAAAATGAAGTAGATTGGAATCAATTACATTCTAAATTTCTTTGGAAAATGTAGGACAATCTACCATTGCTAACATGCTCAAATTTACTACGACTAAGACCCCTGGAACTTTCTCCCCACTACACTAAATACAAGTAATCCATATCTAAGTGTCATTTCTCCTTTTTTGTTATAACCTTTAGAGATGATGAATTTTTTTATCAAGCTTTTCTGCAACATAAAACATAGTATAGTAAGTAACGATTATAATTATAAATGCAACTCTTTGTAAAATAATTACGCATTTTTCAATATTATATCACATTCATAAAGTATGTAATTTCAATTTTTTTTTATCTTTTCTTCTCTCGTGTTCCTCTATTTCCTTACGTCTAACATCATCATCTAAAGAAACACCACCATAAGTCATATGACATGTAGATCTATTAAAATGACACAGTGCTAAGTTAAGTACATAAAATCTGTGGAATAAAATATATGCATAATTTGACATGAACAATAAAAAATATATACATGCATAAGATCATCATAGCAGAGATGCGTAGACTGACCCTTTAGCATTGTTGGTTAGCTAAAGATTCGTTGGTAAACAATTTATTATCATTGTTTGTTAGCATTATTTGATCAAACGACCTAGCTTAACCTCCTATTGATTGGACATGCTAGAGTAGTAGTTTCAAATGTATATAAGGTATCTAAAGAAAAGTTTTGATACTTAAGTATGGAAACTAGTAAAAATTGTGTTGTACAATAGGTGTTTTGTTATACATGAATTCCTGACTTGTCTTATATATAGGGGAAACTTATTCAACGTTTAACATTTTTTTCTTCTAAAACTACACTACAACATGTCTCCATTCATAATTTGGGTGGATTATGATGAGGTTTTCTTTTTGTCCTAGGGAATTCAAAGTATGCATTAATTTATATAAAAGTAATGCAACGAACCAAATATTATGTGTTGTGGTCAAAGTCTCTGATATCTTGGGTAGTTATGGATTTGGTAGTTTTGAAATTGGGCATATCTAAGGCATAGAAATGTTATTTTTTTTTATCTTCTTATAGGGAGGAGTATAGGCTCAAATATATTTAAGTATTTTAATATTTAATTTACAAAACATCACAAAAAAGCTCTTCTCATGTTTTATGGTGAGTTTATTAAATCCAACATCTCTAACTAGGAAGTAATTCCTATTTATATTTGTAGTTCCAAAGAAGGCCATGTAAAATGGAAATGGCGATGAATTAGGGTTGTGAAAAAAAATTATTCTATCATCTGAAGTTGGACATAGGGGCCTAAATAAATAAAGCACTATTGGGATGAACACTTTAGATTATATATCCCTTAATTGCTACATCCCTTAAGTTTAGATGCTACATCCCTTTATTACTTCCTTTCAATCTTGAGGATAAAATGCAGGGTGACAAGGAACTAAGAGCATGCTCCATCTTAGACTTAGATACCCTTTGTTTTTGTCACGTATTCCATAAGTGTGTATAAAAGGGTCATGGTCCTCCATCCATTTGAAATTGTCGATGTGGATTTGAATGGTCATCAATCTTCCTCGTAAAAATAAAGCACAAACATCGTTGTAAGATAACATATGTTAACATGCATTGTATTTTTCACACTCATTGTATAGGTTAACAATGTTGCCTCCTCTCGTTATTATACTTTGCCCGATAAACCCTAATTTCCTAAGAGGCTTTACATGATTCTTCTTGTTTTTCTTGTGCACAAATTGGACTGCTAGTGTGTGCTCAAATTTACATACAAACAATAATATTTTAAAAAAAATCTCTCCTTATGTGACCATTCACTTATCTTTTTACCCCAAAAAAAAAAATCCTTCTCTATGTTGGCTCGCCGCATGTAAGCTACTGAGTGAAGAAAAATGAGAAACCCCAAATTATTGAGAGGGAAACAATCTTGGGTCCTCTAATCATTCTACTTAACTCAAAAACTATAAGTTGTCTCGTTGCATGTAAGTCAAACAAGCCAAGCAAAGGAAAAGAACTTAGGGAACTTACAATATTATAGAAAGAGAGGAAGTGAATAGGAAGAGTGGGGTGAGGGATAAGATAAAGAGGAAAAAGCGGGAGGGGGAAGAGGGAGAAGAAAAATAAGAGAAGGGAGGATAAAAAGAGGAAAAGGGAGAAGAAACATAAGAAAAGAGGGAATAAAAAGAGGAAGAGGGAGAGAAGAAGAGGGAGAGGAGAGTAGAGGGCAATAAAAAAGAGAAGTGGAAGAGGGGAAGAGGGAGAAAGAGTGTAAGGAGAGGAAAAGGGAGAGAAAGAGGAGGAAAAGGAAGAGCAGAAGGAGGAGATAATTGGGGGAAGAAGAAGGAAAACCCAAAACCTGTCTCTGAAACCCAAAACCCAGCTGTAATACCCAAAACCCAAATTCCACTTTCAAAACCCACATTACATTTTGTTTGAAATTTGCAAATTAAAAAAAAAAATGGGGGTGGGGGTCCAAGAGATCTAGTGTTTCCCCACAAATTTCCCTTGCTTACTCCTGCTAAGTGCCCTCACAAATCCATTTCAACTCCAAGAAGCTCTGCTTCACACCCTCATGTGAATGAAATGAGGGACCCCACCTTTTTCAACTTATAAGAGAAATGGATGGTGATTTTGATGTAAGAATGGATTCTCTATCATTTATTTTTAATTTTTTTAAAGTTTGGGTCGATCTAGTGTTGTTTCTCTGTTGATTGTCATGACATTATATTAAAGAAAATGTCAACCTACATTGTATTAGCACCATTTCAACATCAAAATCATTCATTAAAGTGTTTTGTTAGTGTCGTTATAGTGTTGTTTTGCATCACAAAAAACAAAGCTAAAACAAAACAAAACAAAATCTTGGCTTTTGCATTGTAAAAGAATATTGTTATTGTTATTAATATAAAAAAAAAATAAAGTTATTATTAGCATTTAAAAATCATATTTATTAGAATTTTTATAATTATTAATAATTATAATTTAAAATAATAATTATTATTATTATTATTATAATTATGTTTCAGAGGTGGCAGCTGTGAAGCGAGTCATCGCCGAATTCAAGGGAAACTAAGAAGCGAATATGCTTGGGGTGTTGGGACAACCACGAACAATAAAGCCAAGGCATTAGCCTTATACAAAGGCCTCTTTCTCCTTAAATCCAAAATGATTTGTGTGGTGATAATGGTGGGAGATTCTATGGTCACTCTAAAAGAAATTATAATCAAATCTATCCTTAAGAGGCCAAACCATTTAATATCCAGTTGCTTTGTAGGAAATTCAAGGAGGAAATGATTACTATAGTATTAAGTGGTAGCATTTAACTATTATACTCTTTGGATCATTTGTGCAAATTGTAATTACGTGCATGGAAATGCAGTTTGATGAGAAATGTGGTTAATAACAAGGGACAAATGTATTTTATGGTGGCACTTGGGGTTGTGACACTTCCTTGTTTTGGTTTTGGATGCTTCAACTATGCAGCAGAATGCTCAGGTACATAAAGAGGTAATCTACTCCCTCATTCTATGAGTTTGTGTTCTTGTTGCCTTTGATTTAAGTCTTTGACATCTTTATTGGGATTTCAAATGGAATATCATTGAAAAATTGATCGTTCCATCCTATGTGAGTTAAGTGAGATCAAAAAAGGATTGAAGTAGTGTGCTCAATATTATAAGCAAAATCCCTTGTAGGGACATCTGACAAATCAAGTATCTTCATAAATGTATCAAAAAGTACTTAAACATGTCAAATTGGAAACCTAATTTAATGTGTCCACCTACTAATTCATCTACGTAGAGACCTTGTTAGGTGTGTTGCCCAGGACATACCCTCGAAACCAGTTTGAAGACTTGTGAAAACTCTAAGTGTGTCATCCAATATTGAAATTGGGTTAATCATATGTTGTTGGAAATGTCTCATGGTAAGTTATAGCCTAGACACTGTAATTTTATGTTATAGTGCCCAACAATAGCACTTTTAAAAGAGGTACATAAAAGAGGTAATCTACTCCCTCATTCTATGAGTTTGTGTTCTCGTTGCCTTTGATTCAAGTCTGTGACATCTTTATTGGGATATAAAATGGAGTATCATTGCAAAATTGATCGTTTCTTCCTCTGTGAGTTAAGTGAGATCAAAAAAGGGTTGAAGTAGTGTGCTCAATATTATAAAGAAAAATCCCTTGTAGGACCATCCGAAAATCAAGTATCTTCATAAATGTATTGAAAAGTACTTAAACATGTCAAACTGGAAATCTGATTTAATGTTTCCACCTACTAATTCATCTACGTAGAGACCTCGTTAGGTGTGTTTCCCAGGCCACACCCTCAAAACCAGTTTGAAGACTTGTGACAACTCTATGTGAGTCATCCAATATTGAAATTGGGTTAATGATATGTTGTTGGAAATGTCTCAAGGTAAGTTATAGCCTAGACACTATAATTTTATGTTCTAGTGCCCAACAATATCACTTTTAAAACTATGAACCTTTGTCACCAAATTGTTACCCTAAAACTATTCCTAATCTTGTGAAAGTTTGTTCTCAACGGTTGAGGGTCAAAACCAAGCATATTATATATCTTTGGAAAGGTCTCCAACAAACCTACATCATATCAAGATCCAATTTTCTCTCTAAGTCTAATTCAAAATAAAATATGATTAATGAAGTCACAACTATGAAATTTCCTCCCCCCATGGAGACATGCAACTTGTGCACTTCATAAACTAAGCATATGAACTTGAAATTGGTCAAATGAGGGCTTGTTGGAAATCTTGTTATAAGTAATACAAGGTATAGCCATTTAATTTTCTGAAATGACCACATAATTATTTGTATAATTTGTGCCAAACCCGTACATGAAGCCCACCTAGTGACTAGTGAAAGGGGTCAACATTAGAATTTTTGCAAATTGCACTCACATCTAATGAAATATAACTTGATCAACTTAGAAATTTACTTTAATGATATGGGAGAGTTTTGGAACTAGGTATGGCATCCCAAAATACCAAAACATTGGGATCATTAAACAAGCCAAACAATGTTGGATTTCCCAATTGTTATCTATGACTGTGGGAATCTTATAACTCTTTAAGTTCCTCTTAGTTTCACTATAAATTTTTACACCAAATATACCACATCATTACTGCAAGAATGTGATCAAACTCAAGTTATGTGGGTATCACATTAGCTATAGTTTTTTGTGCTAGCAACTTGTTGATCCTTTAGTGCCCTCAAGACTAACTAGTTTACCAGCATGCCCCAATAAATAATGTGCATGAGCAAGCTAATCACATGGTTCAAGTTGATCATAGTTTGGATAACTTCTATATAGTTCCATGCATATGTCTAATTATGCATGTAGAGAGCACCCACCCACAACCTAGACTACTACAATGAAGAGATATGTTTGATCCAAGGCCAAGAGCTAGGTGTCATTTAGCCCCAATCAATGTTCACAACAGAGCCCGTACATAGAAAAAAGTGTCACCCATTGGAAATCGATCAAAAGGCCTATTCCATCCCAATTAATAAATAACCTAGAACTTTCAACATAAAAAAATGAACTACTGACAACATCATGAATATAAAGGCCTCGAAAGAAAAACTATCATAGTATATAGTCTATTTTTCCCACCCACTCCATCTATTATTATACCACATATCAAAAGTAAAAGTGCATTATAATATACAATATTTATTAATAATTCTTTGAAACCTTCTTAACAATAATGCATGAAATGAAGAAATCATCTATATTATATTCTAAGTTTGATATCTAGTCAAGACAACAAAAAAATAGTTATTCATGAGTAGGATCAATGTTTTCTCGAGTGCAGTTTAAAATTTTGTGAATTTCTCAACATTGTATGGCCAAAGAAAAATCATGAGGTTGACGGTATAGTATCAACCCAATTGATAAGAAAAGAAACTCATAATGAAGTTGAAGTAAATATCTCCCCATCTACCATAGTCGTCAGAAACTTATTAATTAAATTATTAAGTATCTCATGTTCAAAACAGTAATTATTTACTATGTGAGCCATTGTTGAATTATGAAGATATGTATATTTGCAAAACACTTTGAACATTATTCTGTATAATTTTCTATCGTGGAATTTAATTATACCCACTAGGCACAACAAGGTAGAACAAGCCAAATTGATACCCTTTTCATTCAATTTAGATTTAATACCATCAATGTTAGCATTAAACTCTTTCAAAATAGCGTACTTGCACCTATCTTTAACAGTTGAAACCATAGTTGACTCAAAGTAGTCTAACATATGTTTCTCGATTCCAGTACAATACTTTGATCCATTTGAAGTCATAGACAACAATTCACATCGAGAATCCTTCACCATCTCTATATGCTCACAGTCAAACTTGTATTCACCCATGCCAAGTCTCATAGCTCGAGTGACACATTTATCTGCAAAGATGACAACAAGGCTCAATTTTTTTCTTTTTTCTTAGGACTCCAATGATAGATATTGAAATATCTCATAGATAACTCAACACAATCATGAAGCATTAATTTGAAAGCAATTAGTAAAATAGGCAATACTTCATCCACACTTGAGAAATAAATGTTTTCTTATGTATAACAGGAATACATGAGTTGGATGATTTGGAGTAATTGTCACCACTATGATAACTTGATACTTTGATTTCAAATGATTTCTTATATGGGCCTTTCCAACAATGCAAGAATCACTTAAATCAAATTTGCAAGAATCACTTAAATCAGATTTCGTATGTGAAAGTTATCCGCTCGCAAGTTGACCTACCATATCGATCACCATGGTATGAGTGGATGCCATGTCAGCCCTCATTAATTAAATGTGTGGGGCTATCCATGTAATGGATTTCCTAGAACATTCTAGAAGGTCCAAACCTGATCACTAATTGAGGGTTAAGGAAGTCAATACCCTAACCTTAGACGATTATTGAGCTATGTTAAATACCAAGCCGCCAGGTGGAGAAGGAGTTATGTTATTTTCCATTGTATCTTGTTCCATAGCTAAGAAAAATATCTGAGAGTGGTGTTCTATGAGCATAACAGAGGAGGAGATATTTTATAGTAGCCATACAGACCATAGTGTCAAATAAAACTCCACAAAGAGTGCCTCTTTCTTTGTACTTGCATTTGAAAAAAAGAGAGCAAAGCGGCCTCACCTTCTAGCTAAGTTTTCTCCTATATTGGGTTTCCCAGGTCATATCTTGTGTTTATTTGTGGATGCTATGTGAATATTTATTTATGCTCTCTATTTTTTGCATTTCAACTATTTCATAAATTTTAAGCAAAAAACCAATAATTAAAGAATCTAAGATCTAAAGGAAATTAACCTTCAAAGTAATAATTTCAATATTGTATTAGATCGATTGTGACGAACTGTCCAATTGAATATCCATGACATTTTATAGATCATATTAGTATTAGAGAGGGTTTCTTTTGGGTATTTCTGGGAAGTTGCAGGATCTAGGAATCTTCTTAAAGAGAAGTCGCAAAAACTCCAACCATGGAAGACGGTTCTTTTCATAACAACCCTCGAGATCTAGCAGAAGAAAGATTTGTGAGGTTGTAAGCATAGGTTGTCGATATCAACCACAATATGAACCTCCTCATGGAGGCTCTAGTAATCAATATCAGACCATTCAAAGACATTGGAGGCTCTAATTCATAGATCGGATCATAGGGGAAATCGGGAGATAATAAAGACCCAGAAAAGGAGTCACAGAAAGAACTTGAGAAAGAGAAGTTGATTTCTAGTGCCATAAACCCTCGATAGTCTTTATTCAAGATGGGAGCAAAAGTGGAAATAAAGCCATAATAAGGTATCAATGCATTAAAACCGAATCATTGGTTGCAACAACTAGAATTTTATTTCAGTGTTCACCATATAGATGAAGAACAAAAGATATCACTTATCAGACTAGAGTTAGAGGGCCATGATTTAACCTAGTGGGAAATCCATATGGAAACACTTAGGTTGGAGGGTGATCCGCCAGTAACTAAGTGGGAATATTTTGAAGCCCTTATTAAGTCCCAATTCAATCCTATTGGGCATGTAGATAACCAATGGATCCATTGGCATTACTTCAGGCAAAGGCAAGGGCGGAGTGTACAGGAGGACACCACTAAGTTTAGAAACATGGCCATGATGTTGGGTATCTCTCCCAAGAACCCATATGTACTCCTCAAGTAGCTTGGGGGTATATATAGTCATTTGTGAAAGCAAGTGATGCTTTTCAAGCCAAGGACAATGGACGAGGCATGTGTACGGGCACAATATATGGAAAACATAGGCCATGCAAAAGGGAAACCAAGCAATTATGAGTAGAAAGAGCACCAGGAAGTTTCCAAGGAGGGGAAAAATAATTGGAAAGGGGAGAAGGATAAGAAGACAACAACCATTTCACACCAGTACAAGGATCCCAACAACCATTGTAACCATTGAATATTGATGGGAACACTGAGGAAAAGTGTTAGAAACTACATCTAGAGCTAAACTCGAAGAACCACAAGAAGGATATAAAGAAAAAGAATATTCTAGCCATGGATTCAAGAAATTAGGTTGAAAACAACTCATATGTGGATGAGAAGAGTGTATGCCCATATCCATTAGGATGGGTAAACAAAAATGCAAAGATCAAGGTAACAAAATAGTTTAAGATTAAATTTGTGGTAAGTGTTGATTATATTGATGAAGTGGAATAGGATGTAGTAGCCCTTGACATATGTGGAGTAGTGTTTGGAAGCTCGTACATGTATATGAGGGATGCAATCTTCATGTAGAGAGCTAACCAATAACAATTAATCAAGGATTGGTGGTCATACATCATCAACGTGCATAAAGGAAAGTCAAAGATCTCACTAGTAAGTGCCAACCAAGCCAAGAAGTTGATTAGTTCCAATAAGAAATATGTTTTACTTTTCTTAAGAGAAAATCAATCTGAAGGTGTGTCAATAAGAGAAAAGGCATCCCTAGAGGGGTGTACTAAAGAGCAGGAACATAAATTGGAGGATTTTTTATATGCATACGAAGGAGTGTTCTAGGAGCCTAAAGGGGTACCACCCAAGAGGGATGTGGAGCACGAAATACAATTATTGTTAGACTCCCCATTGCCAAATATTGGCTTTATAAACAATATGTTCTATAAGCAAATGAATTGAAGGAGCAGCTGAAGAAGTTGTTGGAGCAAGGTGTGATTCCACCAAGCACCTTACCTTGTGAGTCATCCATCATAATTGTACCAAAGAAGGATGGGAATTGGCAAATGTGTATCAACTATAGAGCATTGAAAAAGATTACACTAAAAAATCAGTACCCTCTGCCCAGGATCAATGATCTATTAAATCAGTTGCAGGATGCAAAATATTTCACCAAGTTGGATCTCAAATTAGGATACCACCAGGTACATGTCAAGGAATAAGACACTTAGAAGACTAGTTTCAATACAAGGCAAGGTTTGTATGAATGGTTGGTCATGCCATTTGGTTTATGTAATGCACCAACTACATTTATGAGATTGATGAATGATGTATTACACCCAAATCTAGATTCATTTGTTATAGTTTATTCAGATGATATATTAGTTTATAGTGCTACTTGGGAGGAGCACATCCCACATCTCGTGCAAGTATTAGAGACTCAAAAGAAGCACGAGTTGTTGGCTAGCCTCAATAAATGTGAGTTTAATTAGTAGTCTTTGGTGTATTTGGGATATGTGATCAATGAAGGGGATATCAAGATAGATCCTACAAATATGGAGGCCATCACAAAATGTCCCATTCCTACAACTATTACTAAAGTTAGGATATTTTTTGGGGAAACACGGTAATTATGGAAATTTATAACTTCATTGTCAATAGTAGTTGCACCACTCCATGCCATAACAATGAGTGGTAAGAGTTTCCAATGGGGGGAGAATCGGCAGAAGGATTTTGATGAGATATAAACAAAGATCAGTCAAGCAACAATCCTTGCATTACCAAACTTGCAAAATCATTTTGAAGTGCAAACATATGCAAGCGGGTATGCCATGTGAACGATTTTGATGCAAGGAGGAAGGAATGTATGTTATCATTATGAAATATTTCATGGGGAAGTTCTCAACTACCCTACCTATGATAAGGAAATATATGCCCTAGTTCAAGTTTTCAAGAAGTGGGAGCACTATCTGATGGGAAAAGAGACCATAACCCACATATATCACCGGCTGCTACAATATTTGCAGGCCTAGAGTAAGCTACAAAAAATTGAAATTACAAGTGGATGGGGTTTTTACAACAATTTCATTTGGTCATCAATTATAAGAATGGAAACACAAATAAGATAGCAAACATGCTTTCAAGGCCACCCACATTGAAGATTAGAACTTTGGGAACTATGATGCCCATGGATCCTTTTACCCATGATGCATACAGAGAGGCATACATAGGATATGAGGACTTCAGGGAGGTGTTTCAACAGCTACAAGGATAAACTCATAGAGAATAAGGTGACAACAAGGATAACTATTATTTCCTTAATCGATTACTCTACAACCTCGACAAGCTTTGTGTCTCTAAAGGTGGATGACTGTAGCTTATCAAAGAGGCTCACACCTCCACGGTTGCAAGACATTTTGGTGTTGGGAAGACAATTACCAACTTACAGAGGTATGTGTATTGGCCCAGAATGTAAGAAGATGTAGCACGACATATTAGAGGATGTATACTTTGTTATACCAGCAAGCCCAGTAATAGGAAGCAAGGTCTATACCATCCCTTACATGTACCCACTCGACCTTGGGAAACCATTTCCATGGATTTTGTGGGAGGTTTACCAACAACTAGGAAGGGACATGACTATCTATTTGTGGTAGTTGACAGGTCCAACAAGATGTGAATTCCCATGCCTTGTAAAAAGACCATCAAAGGACAAGAATCAATAAACATGTACTTTGAACAAGTCTAGGTGCACTTTAGGATACCAAGAATCATAATATTGAACAAGGATACCATATTTCTCGGTCCATTTTGGACTACATTGTGGGAGAAGATTGACACTAAGTTGAAGAGATATACATCATTCCATCCACAGACAGATGGGAAGATAGAAGTAGTCAACATGACTTTGGTGCAATTTCTAGGGGGTTCCAATCAGAAACATCCAAAGACCTGAGATGAAAATATGGCGAACATACAACACTCTTATAACAAAGCGGTCCACAAGGAGGAGTGAGGGAAGACACCATGGGAAAAACATTAAAAGTAGATAAGTTTGTCAAAAATATTAGGCGGGTCCATTTTCAAGTACAAGAGACACTGAAAAGGTCACGGGAAAGATAGAAGGCATGACATGATCAACACAGAGAAAAAAAATCATTAAAAGTGGGAGACATAATTTGGTTACAGTTGAACAAGGACAGACCACAAGGTCTTGGTAAGAAGATCAAATCTTTTTGGTATGGCCCTTTTTAGATATTGGAGAAGGTGGGAGATAATGGCTACACACTCATTCTACCCCCATGCATGCACATTTACTCAATAATGAATGTGGAGAACCTCAAACTATAGGAGCCTTCGATCAGGAGGAGGAGCAGGTCCTACCATCCATAGAGGACTTATCACTAGATTCTCAGGAAGAATTGGTAGAGGACACAGTTTTACAGAAGTGGTCTAGAACTACAAGACAAGGGCAACATGACCTTTGGTAGATTGGGTTGAAAGGACAACTTCCAGGAAAAGCAAATTGGTACTCCTCACCTCATTTAGTAAATATTTTTGGGACCAAAAGCCTCCCTAAAAGGGGAGGTATGGTCTAGATTGGATCATTATATTATTTGTCATATATCTTGATGCTTTATGGGTGAAAAAAATTGGAGGAATCAACTTGTAGAGCCATTTTAGCGAATGGTACCAATTTCGAAATTTGGGTCCAAAAAACCATTTGAAATCTTCCAAAGCCATTTTGAGGCATCAAATGACACTTTTTTATGGTCTAACAACAAGACCTTTCCAATGGTGCAAGAATCGCCTCAATCAGAGTTCGTATGTGAAAGTTATGCCTCCCGCAAGTTGACCTATTGTATTGATCACCATGGTGTGAATGGATGCCACATCATCCCCCATTACTTAAACATGTGGGACTAACCACATAGTGGATTTTCTAGAAAATTCTAGAAGGTCCAAACCTGACCATTAATTGAGGGTTGAGGAAGTTAATACCCTAACCCTAGATGAAAGTTGGGCTATGTTAAATACTAGGCTGCTAGGAGGAGAACAGGTTCGATTCTTTTGCATTGTATCGTGTTCCATAGTTGAGAAAAACATATGAGAGTGGTATTATGTGAGTGTAACAGAGGAGGAGATATTCTATAGCAACCATACAAGCCACAGTGTCAAAGGAAACTCCACAAAGAGTGCTTCTTTCTTTGTACTTTCATTTGAAAAAAAAGAGAGCATAACAACCTTGCTACCCCCCATGCCTAGAGGTAAGTAGAGGGATCATGTCTCGTGGCCCGCAATGGAGAACATGATCCCAACAATGATGATAATCAACATGTCCATAAATGGCATCCCAATAGCCCCCCTCATTCACCTTTACAGCTACAGGTAAACCAAGGCTCATCGTATCAAAGCAACCTAGTGTATGGGAGATGGTAAGCCAACGTCACCATGAGGTATGTTAGTCCTTCTTTCATGCAAAGTTTTGTGCTTAATTTGTTGGGCATGTGGATGAGGATATTTGGTTGAAGTTGGATAATAGATCATTGGCTTGGGAAATTGTGTTTGTTGCCTTGTTTCACCTTGGTGGACAACTTCTATGTCCTAGTCCTGTGTTGTCACCTCCCAGGGAAAAGGGGTACTACTACGAGGGGCTCACAAGGGTGATGTTCGTTCCCCACCATACTTAACACTTTCTATCATGGAGCCTCTCATAGTGTACTAAACTTCGGTAATCGGTCATAGTCCATTTTCTCATGAGAAGAGGGGTTGAAGGCCCAGAGGTTGATTGCAGCCGCTACTAAAAGAATAAGAAAATGATGCTAAAGAAAGAAAGGAATGATAGCAAAGGACTCCCAAAATATAGTCCAAACTTGAGATCTACCCTTTCCATGCTCACCCAAGTCCCAAATGGAAATGCTATAGCTTAAAACATTATAAAAGGGGACTTCCAAATATAATAAGAGGACAATAAAATGGTAGATAAAGGGGTTAAAAAAAATGGCACTTAAGAAAGAGGTAACTCAAGAGCAAGTGCACCCTCCATAAAGGCGCTCATAGAAATGGATTAAATGACACCATAAGACATGAAGTAAGCCCTAGAACCATATCATTATCACACTTACTCTTGAAGGGTTTCTTTACTTCCTACTTCCCTTGGGACCTATCCCTCTACTTGGGTTCTTTTATTTATTGTCTAGGTGGCATACCTAATAAGGTTGGATTAAGGCCCTCCCATACTTAAACTTGTCAACTCACATGAGGTCCTGGGTTGGTGTGATGTTTGAAGGGGATAATAAGGTGAATTGTTTACATGGATTATATCTTAAGTTACAACTTACTTTGCATACTTTAAGGACTAATGTTTCTTATGAACCTTGGCTAACCTTGTCTTATACTTTGTTTTGTTTTGGATGGCCCTAACATGGTTCTTTGAGGGTCATCTTGGGCTTGTACCCATGATGTTGTGCATTTATTAAAAGACCTTGTCACATGTGATGCAGAGCAGTGGGTCAACCAATGACTCACCACCCTTAGACATCAACTCTCACATCCTTGGAACCTTGGATGATGGAAACATGGGGTTGGTATGAGAAGGTTCATTCATGACGGCACATAAATGGGATGGAATCCCATAGGTTGAGCAGAGTACCCCATAGTTTATTTACCCACTGGAATAGGGATGTTCCAACAACATATAGCGAGAGACCTTGTAGAGACAAGATGCATGTTCCTCTATCCTGGATGCAACACTTAGATTTTGGAAGTTGGCCCTATTTTGATGATGACACCATCTTCTAGGGTTTGACGCAGTTAGAGTTTGGTGGACACACAAGGCACTGATGATGGTTGGAATGATTTTGAGTGGGGAGAGACATCATTTTCCCCCAATCCACTCCGAATTAGTGCCACGTTGGTCCTAAGGTCTGCACCCGACTACTAAAGGGAAAAGCTAGGCCACCTCACGTTTAGAATAGTTGATTTTAAATTTTGTTGGTCAGTTGGAGGGTTGGTTCTACCAAGACAAGAGTATGGTTGGATTGCAAAAATGATATGGACGAGGGTCCTCCTTGGCTACTGGCACACAAATGATAGACAAGTGAAATAATTGAAAACAAAGGGAAACAACAAATTACTCAATGAATAGTCTGCTACAAGAATTCAATACTTAAAATATCATTTCAAGACATTAAACATGTATCAAAAACACAATTACTCCCATGGGTTTCAATAAGAACGAATCTTCACCAAGCATTAGTTGTTTTCATAGGTTGCATATCAATAAAGATGAGTTATACAATAGCCGAAGGAAATGAAATGTACTTTGCACAAATCAAAAACTGCATTCAAGATAAGATAAAAACACATGAAGATTTGAACGAAGCACTGTCATCAAGAGTATATTCACCAAGTAGAGAGATTTAATCCATGCATAGAACGGGTTTAACCAGTCTGATGTATTGTTATCCTTTTCCAAAAATTCCCCCCCCCCAAAGTATACAGAAACTGCATATTTATCAGAGTTGTAGAGGCTCTCATCCATATGGGACTGAGACTTAACTCTACATTAACAATTGTAGAACGACTAATTAACTTGAATAAAATAATGTTGGAGTACAGCAATGTATACTTCACAGTTGACTTAATAAAAAATAGCGGTTCTTATCACACATAGAAGACCACTTATTAATTTAATCTAAAACGGTTATGGAATTGATTAACTAAAAACTGCTATTGTCTTTGACACTGAACTGATGCATGTGTTGGATGAACTGTAATTGGCAGAAAAACTAGAAGTGACAAAATAGAGTTTTGTATCGAGCCCCGGCATGCCTGCGAGTTGTTTGATGCTTCTGGAGGGTAACTGGTTGTATGGGCATATCTCCCCTTGATTTTCCTCTTCACTGAATTTCAGGAGTGATCTATAATTGAGACCAAGACATAACCCTATGTCTGTGTTTGAGCTCTCGGTCATTAAGTGCATTTCATTTCGACTCGTCAGCTGCCATTTGTCCCTTCGAAAAGCTTTACTGGAAATGTCATCGGCCCAGCGGTAGTGGAAGGAGACATCGACTCAAGCATCCAATAGGGGATGATATGAGCAAATGTGGATTATGTGGAGGTGATAGGTGATATGGAGACTAGTCGAGGGAACAGGTGGAGAAAGTTGAGCGGTAGCGGGAGTGTGAGTGGGGATGACGTGGTGACCTGACGTCATATAAGCACGTGATTGCGAAAGTTTTCGAGGATGGTTTGCATCCACATCGCTCTGACCCCTGCAATCCACCACAAGTTGTCATGTACCTCATAAGCTATACCATGGTTTCAATTGCAGGACCACTCTGGAAAATTAATGTTCAAGCATTTTTTGTCCCCGCAATGAAGTGTGACCATCGATCTTGTCACAATCTGTGATCTAGGTGGCCCTGCTACTTTATCACCCCTACTAAAGTTTCTATTTGTCTACCATATTAGAACCTCCCTATCCATACTTAGCGATGGCGCAAATTTCTTAGATCTCGGCAGCTTTTGAACACGGATCATGAATATCTCCTGAAGTGACATGGCAATCTCTCGTCACTTCAGCACTTTAGAGTTCGGGAGCTTCTGAATTTTATGCTTGGAAATCCCCCAAAGGACGATCTCCCAAATTTGACGTGGTGGCCAGATGTCATATTGTTGTCGTGTTATGGAAAGAAGGGTGACACGTGTCACGTGGAAATGGGTGAATGACGCAACCAAATGACCTGGAATGAGTGCCAAGTGTCATGACTGATGAGTGTGCCACGTGTCTCAATTGATGGTTTCCACGTGCTTCGGTACTTCGGGCTTCAGTAGTTTTGGATTGTGAAGCATGAAGTTATCCTGGAGTAGTACAGGCTCAGAGTGACGTGGAAGTCTCTTGATACTTCGACACTTCGGAGTTCGGGAGCTTTTGAATGCAAAGTGTATGGAAATGTCCCGAAGTAGTATGGGCTCGAAGTGACATGGCAGCCTGACATCACTTCAGGACTTCGGCGATTTGGCACTTCGACGTTCAGGAGTTTCTGGATGTAAAGCATGAAAATATCCCGAAGTGATGATCTCGCAAAGTGATTAGCCAGTTCTTATCACTAATTAACTCGAGCTTAAGTCGTGTTTAACATTAAATACTTCAGAAGTTCATCACTTCGGCGATCAAAACAATGACAAGTTCAGACGCTTGAATGTCGAAGTCATGGAGTGACTTTCCTAATGCCTGTTGTTAAAACCTACACGAACCTGGACCCCCGAGTATATCAGATTCATTGATCTGATCGGCCTGTTGGATCTTTACCATTGAAAATTACCCTTTCCTTTTTTATAATCCAGGCTCGAAAATGACCACTCTGAATTGTTGCGTTTTGTCCACTGGCATTTCCTGTGCATACAAAAAGTCTTGGTCGACCTGCTATGAGCTCAATCAATGGCAAACATGATGACAAGCATTCCGAACCAAATATGACATGTAATTTTCCTTCAAGAAACAATAGAAACAAAAATGCGTGAAGACTCAATCAAGAAATAAACGAATGAGAACCAAGTCACTCAGTATTGGGAAACCGACTTAACCAACCAGAAGAGGAAAAAATTCATTAAGGCATAGGGAAATGAGAGAGGAGGGGCAGGGGTGCATACCTAGGTTACAACATTAGCTCTAACCGGGGATAGCACTTCCCTGTGGGTTGCTAAGAACAACAGATCGGTGCCTTTGAATTTAATAACTTGCTCCCACCTTCCTTTTCTTACCTCTATTTTGTTTGTGTGCCATGTATCTCTACCACTGTCTCTCAGCCATGCATCTCTAAAAATTAACATTGAAGCTAACCCCAGTGCCTTTGTTGGGCTATGGAGTCTATGTTCAAACTGAAACTTGACATTGTTGCTAAACCCCAATGCCTTTGTTGGGATATGGAGTCTCTTATTCAAACAAGCTATTGAAAATCAACACACTGAAAAACAATCTGTGAACTAAAAATTAAATGCTCGAACTATGAGCTTATTCTCCTACTACCTACTCTATTCAGCTGGAAACCAACTCAATCATTTGTAATTCCACTTCCAATGAAACCAAGAAAACATTTGAATGAGAACCATAACTCTGTGCATGTCACTATTTAGAATAATCCAAAGAGGATATATCAAATGTGACAAAAAGTTAGCAAGCATCTGGTACTTACAGTTGCAAATGATGATCATGCTAAAACTTACAACGTTTGGGATTTTGGAAAAGTAAGAATCCATCCAACTTGTTATTGGATCTTGAAACTCGTGGAAAGCCTCCAACTGCTTGAGAAGACAATTTTTTTGTTGTATGAGATCTACATTATTGGTACGATTATACTCTTCATGTTCTCCTTGAAACAACTCATTAAGATCATACGCTTCACAACCATTAAGGGAAATAAAACACTCTTGATAATGCTCATTTGGTTGTTTGAAATGACAGAGTATGTCTTCAACATGGCTGGTTTCTCCTCATTCTAGCTCCAGAATTTCATCTTCAGACTTATAGATTTCATGTTGCTCAACAATTTCAGAAGGAAGGGGAAAAACTTGCTCGTGACCTTCAACATCACTTTCCTCATAGTTAATCAAATCTTTATGAGAACATAGAACAACAGATGGATCATAACAATGACTAATTGAGACATCTAGAATAATCCAAGATGTATCGAAAGCCTTGTTATCATCAATTTCATCATTAATGTAATTACCAACATCATCTTTTTGAATAAAAGAATCAGAAGAAGACTCATATGTAACTGAATCTTCTTCCACTTCCTCAATGGAAAAATCCTTTTTATTTTCACTACTAGAAGAACTAATAAGTGACTATAGAATATGAGATCCAAATTCTTCACAACAGTTTTCAAAAAGTAAATCAGCTGGAAAAAAACCTTTTACAATGCTTATTGAATGCAGCATGGAACTGTTCCAGGGAGGAGATGCTAGCAGGAGGCAAGGATCGGTACCATTCACGAGCATCTCCCTCTAATGAGTACATGAACATCTTCATTAATGCATCCTCATGATGTATACCCAACTGATACATGACTTCATGGAAATCAAGTAAATGATCTACATGGTCATCATCTTCATTTTCTCTAAATCTGGGCAAGTAATCTCCCTGTTCATCTATAGTAAGAATAGTATTTGGAAAACCAGGAACAACAGAGAAATTAAAAGGAGAAAACCTCCAAGCCAAGATGGCTTCCATCTGAAAATATGACTTCTTAAAACTATGGAGTCGCCACTGGATTATTTAACCATGGAGTCACCAGGTGAATGATATGCAGTATGAATGTGTCTGGTCTTTGTTCACCATCAAATATCAGATCTAGTCATTGTCATTCTCCCAGGGAAAGATATCTCATTACTCTAATCCCCGTTAATGGCACCAGAAGATGTTGGTCCTAAGGTCTGCACCCGACTGCTAAAGGGAAAAGCTAGGCCACCTCGCGTTTAAAATAGTTGATTTTAAATTTTGTTGGTCAGTTGGAGGGTTGGTTCTACTGAGACAAGAGCATGGTTGGAATGGAAAATGATATAGACAAGGGTCCTCCTTGGCCGGTGGCACGCTAATGACAGACAAGTGAAATAATAGAAAACAAAGGGAAACAACAAATTACACAATGAATAGTCTGCTGCAAGAAGTTCAATACTTAAAATATCATTTCAAGACATTAAACATGTATCAAAAAAACAATTACTCCCACGGGTTGCAATAAGAACGAATATTCACCAAGCATTAGTTGTTTTCACAGGTTGCATATCAATAAAGACGAGTTATACAATAGCCGAAGGAAATGAAATGTAATTTGCACAAATCAAAAACTGCATTCAAGATAAGATAAAAACAAATGAAGATTTGAACGAAACATTGTCATCAAGAGTATATTCACCAGGTAGAGAGCTTTAATCCATGCATAGAATGGGTCCAACAAGTCTGATGTATTGCTATCCTTTTCCAAAAAGGAGAAAACCTCCAAGCCAAGATGGCTTCCATCTGAAAATATGACTTCTTAAAACTGTGGAGTCGCCACTGGATTATTTAACCATGGAGTCACCAGGTGAATGATATGCAGTATGAATGTGTCTGGTCTTTGTTCACCATCAAATATTAGATTTGGTCGTTGTCATTCTTCCAGGGAAAGATATCACATTACTCTGATCCCCGTCAATGGTGCCAGAAGATGTTGGTTCTAAGGTCTACACCCGACTGCTAAAGGGAAAAGTTAGGCCACCTCACGTTTAGAATAGTTGATTTTAAATTTTGTTGGTTAGTTGGAGGGTTGGTTCTATTAAGACAAGAGCATGGTTGGATTGGAAAAATGATATAGACAAGGGTCCTCCTTGGCCAGTGGCACACTAATGACAAACAAGTGAAATAATAGAAAACAAAGGGAAACAACAAATTACACAATGAATAGTTTGTTGCAAGAAGTTCAATACTTAAAATATCATTTCAAGACATTAAACATGTATCAAAAACATAATTACTCCCACAGGTTGCAATAAGAACGAATCTTCACCAAGCATTAGTTGTTTTCATAGGTTGCATATCAATAAAGACGAGTTATACAATAGCCGAAGGAAATGAAATGTAATTTGCACAAATCAAAAACTGCATTCAAGATAAGATAAAAACAAATGAAGATTTGAACGAAACATTGTCATCAAGAGTATATTCACTGGGTAGAGAGCTTTAATCCATGCATACAATGGGTCCAACAAGTCTGATGTATTTCTATTATTTTCCAAAAATCCCCCCCCCCCCAAAGCATACTGAAACTGCATATTTATCAGAGTTGCAGAGGCTCTCATCCATCTGGGACTAAAACTTAACTCTACATTAACAATTGTAGAATGACCAATTAACTTGACTAAAACATTGTTGGAGTATAGCAATGTATACCTCACACTTGACTTAATAAAAAAGAGTGG
>ML782588.1:247318-286657 GCA_009831015.1 Picea engelmannii
ATCCAATTGCCTTTTAAATTCGTGTGTACCTGTAGATGCACAAAAATACACGATTTCAGATTGTGTTTAGTTGTAAAATCAACAAAAACTCAAATTTTATGACTAGCTACAGAATCTCACGATTTTGTAGCTAGTTATTATTTACAAACAGGATCGTATTGTATCAATTCAATCATAATAGAAATATATGCGATTTATCAAGCAAATCCTTCATACTAATTCAAAGAAAACAAAATCATTCTTGAAATACCGTACCTTGGTTTCAGGGATTCGATCCGTTCAAGCTATTTTTGAATTAACAATGGCAGTGGTTGCCTCTACATTTTTGAAAACAACAGAGCCCGTGGTCTTCTACCTTTTATCATTATCTTGCAGTCTATCATTTTCTTTGGTTAACACATTTACTTGAGCCTCCAAGGACTTGATTCTATATTGGAGCAAAGGGACATATGTATAATATCGGTTGAGCCAAGAGTTGCATTCATTGCACTATGGTTGATCAGGTCGTGTAATTACAGGTGAATAATCTCTTAATTGACCAGTAGTTCCACTGTCGAACTTGATTTCAGGGGAGTTGGGGTCATCTCTAAGGCACGATGGGAGGTTCGACACATAGTCATAGGGCTTGGTTGAACAAAGGTCGTGTGAGTATGGATACTCCTTAGTTAGAAATCGTTCGATTTCAGAATCGGGATCTTCACTCAATACAATTGGTTTTTGGTCTGTGTTTTGTTTAGGTTTATTGCGAGCACACCTTGATACCCAGCATGTAGCCTTCTTACCCTTGCAATTGGCATCATTATTACCCTTACCCTTTTTCTTTGCAGGCCTCTTAACAGGCTTAGTACTGTCTTTTAGACATGAGTCAGGCAGGGTGTCGGGTAGGTTATCGTTCGGGTAGGTCGAGGGTTCAACAGAGGGTAAGAGTGAAGGAGGAGGCACGACAGGCCCAACAAGGGCTTCTGTGACGACGGTTTTGTCCACATGTCCAATTTCAGGACTGGCAAAGCCATTCCTCAACAAGAAATCTTCCCAACAGTCGCCACTCAACCTCAAATGATGAACTATAACAATTTTAATTAAACAGTGGTGGAAGAGGCTGGAGTCGGCTTTCTCCCTCTTGTAACATTTATCCATTTTATACAAACTACGAAGGAGGAAATGAGGCATATTCAAAGGAAAATCTATGAAACTCATAAGCATTCGAAGGTGGTATAGGAAAACTAAACCGTATCTACCCTCGCATGTAATGAATTGTTTGATAATGGCCAACAAATCATGCCACCTAGACTTAAGAGCTGTAACTGGCATACCTTTGTCACAACTATTGATTTTCCTCGACGTAAACAAGAGCGACCATGGTACTTCATCCACCTTCAAATTTTTAAACCATTTCTACCCTTTGGCTGGCAGACCAGTGGCTGAGCTGAGGAAATCCTCGTTTAATTCGAGTTGGATGTCCCCAACTTTGGCCCTGCATCCATCGAATGTAAGGGCAAATTGCTGAGCGACTGCGAGGTTGAACCCTCAAATTTTTCAATGAAAACTAACCAGCCATTCCTCTCCAGGTCCTCTCGGGTGTTATCAAATAATAGCAACGTTTGGACGTCGTTGGGTTCGATTCGCACTACAGGAGCCATAGCAGATAGCACACGGTCAACAGGGTAATCGATGAGGGGGTTTGACAGGGTAGACACAGAACCATTTTCCCGCAGGTTTTCCCAAAACAAACAAAGGTAGCCCGCAATGCACGACAAAGCGTTAATGCTTATGCGTGCGAGTGTGGTGGAGTAAATCGAAACCATGTAACAATATCATGCTGGCATGTACAATCGACGGCGCCTTGGTAAAATGTTTCATTCAAATCACAATAGTGTATATCAAAAGTATTGCAAACAACATGCCAAACGAATAATCATTGAAAACCATGACATGCATAACCAAAAATCGATCYGAATGTTTAAATAAACAATGGCATTTGTATGATTTAAAAGAAACCAAATTGTTGAACATTGCACCAACGATTTGAGCCTAAAATTAATGTGTTCAATAAAAGCATTGCACCAAGGATTTGATCAAAGACACCAAAATATCATATAACCATTGCATCAACGAACTTATAAATCGAAACCATATTAACAAAAGTCAAATGCAAAGTGAGTGGTGAGTTGGTGTTTTGGTAAATGTGTGAGCAATGGTGAGTTGGAGGTAAAAAGAGTTATGACCACATAAACAAAAGATTTATAACAATCCAAAAGATCATTTTAACGCAATCAACATGACTTCCAACTCTAGGTTTTCACGCTTGCRGTCRTGAAAATGAAAACGAAAAGCAGGTATGCGAAAGCGAAAGATAATAGTGTCGTTTTATTTTAAGAAAAAWTTGCGACGAGTAATGCGGGTTCAAAACCCTTGTGTAGGCATCTTGTAAGGAAAACATAGAAATGACAATGGYTKCCAACAAGTTCTGTATCGATCCCTAGCATGCCTGCGAGTTGTTTGATGCTTCTGGAGGGTAACTAGTTGTATGGGTAGATCTCCCCTTGATCTGCCTCTTCACTGAATTTAAGGAGCGATCTGTAACTGAGACTGAGACATAACCCTTTGTCTAAAGCCTAAGGCCCAAATGTGCTTGCACCTTAGGGTTTAAACTCTACCTATTGGTTTCAAGTAGATCAACCTTCAATCTTGTATGCAATTGCGATTGCATAACCCTAGAATGGTAAAGGAACTAGTCTTGATGCAACTCTTGTGGTGAAAGTGATCAATAAAACCTCTCTCTCAAATCTCTCAAGTATTTTATTAACTCTACAAACTCTAAACCAAGCTAACTTGTAATATTTCTTGTTGTTATGGTAAAATTTTGCTACAACCATCTAAAACTACATTAATTTGTTGCATACACTCATCCAAAGGTGGCTTAAGTCACTCAGAAATTTCCTCTAACAATTGGATAATATTCTATTGGTCGTATGCTTACTTTTCAAAGTCAATTGTGGTATTTTTTAGCACTAATTATTGTTGTTGTTAAAAATCATTTATCGTTTTCATATAATTGTTTACTGCTGAGAATTTGTAACAGCCATTGAAATATATCTTGTCTAGCTTCTAAAGAGGTCATTTTTGCATACTTTAGCTCGGTAATTGTTGCATACATGTTGCAAAGTGTTCTTATTCCGAGTAGGTACAAAAATCACCGTAAACCTCTTCACCGTAAAGTGTTCTACTAAACTTGATCTTCAATCCCTTGAAGCCACCATGGAATCCTCCCTTGTGGTGGACCTCCTCCATCACTAAAAATGAGGGACGATCATACTTAGGCGACAATGGCAGTTTCTTTCGTAGTTACACAAGACTTGGGGATCTTGTGGTGGGATTTGCACAAGTACAAATCATGTGATAACATTTTGGCATCGTTTTCGGGGAGGATTGAGTCATTCTCCTCGCAACAAACCTTTGGTACACTTATCCTGAAGTCCTTATCTTACAAGTTTACCTGGCGACTCCACTGAGAGTAATTCCTTCACCTTCCTTTGATGATCCAAAGGAGGTCATCTGGAAACTCCACTAAAATATTTTGAGGTGTCATCCCATTCTCTACCTTGTAAGATAAAATACTCTCAAGTAATGGAACCATGGCACCCTACGATAATCATGAAATATATCCTTCTATTGATTTTGATAACATTCATGGATACCCAAATGAGTTTTATATGATATTGTTAGAAGACTATCCAAAATTCGAGGGTTTGGTCAACTTTCATATTGTAGAGTTCTTTAAATACATATGGGAAGTAAAAACACATCATGAGGATATACAAATAAATTTATTTATATATTCCCTACCCTTGGACTTACAAGATTGGTTCAATGATTGTTGCAATCCAAAGGGTATATCTTCTCTCATAGATTTCATTAGCATATTTATTGAGTATTGACGCCCACTTTTTAACACATATGAAGATGTTCTTCAAGATCTCATAAAAGTCCTTGAGGATGAAGGGCTCACCAATGACATTATAGAAGATATCAGGAAAGTGCACCACAATCAAGCCAATGATGAAGAATTTATTGACGAAGAGCTTCCATATCCTAGGTATGCCTTGGATGAGATTTTTGATCACACATCTCCAAGGAAAGAACCTAAGGAAGACATTTTCTAAGAGGTATACCAACCCCTTGAAGAGAAGAAAGAATCACCTCATGATTCGATTGAAGAAAATGATGATTTGATTGAAGAACGACAGCCTGAAAAGGTGAATCATGAGGGAGATCACCAAAAACATGAACATGAGTTGTCTTGTGAATAGTCCAAAGAATAACACCTTGATGAAACACACCTTGTTGAAAACCTAATCCACGAAGAGCCTCCTCATGAAGATGAAGCGTCAATATTTTCTCCTCTATTTGATGAAGTCATCCAAGCTTCCATTCCTCCTGCACATGAAGAAGAGAATGTGGTGAGTTATACTCCTTTCCAAGTTTTTGTTGTTGTTTCATTTCATGATTCAGAAGGTGAAGAGGTGCTAGAGGAACCATTCGATGCATTAGACCCTTCATGTTATAATAAAGGTAATGATGTGATTGAGAATATTGATGAGTTTATACATGTTGGGAGATGTAAATGGGATGTGATTTTCTTTGGTCTTAATGGAGATACCATTTATGACATTGAAGGTCATTTTCAATTGTTGTCTTTAGAACAACCATGTGTGATTACTAATGATTTATATGTGTGGCAGCGTGAATATGGCATGGTTACAGATTTATTCCAACCACACATGCATGACTTATTGCAACATTCTCATGATGATTTATGGTCATACCCTATAGGGTTTTATACATATTCTTTTGAGCACTTGGATTTATTCTACGAAGAAGAATCTTAACCATCGTTGTGCTCTAACTTTGACGAGGGTAAGGACATGATTTGCCCAGATCAGGATTTTTATCACGAGAGTTTCCATCCTTCTCCTTTTTCACCTTGTTATTTATCCATAGACGCGGTTGGGAGTTTTCCTCGTGATATTCATTTTTCTGTAGGGTAGATTTGTTCTCAACCTATGGTTTGTTGCAATCATTTTCAATTTCACACACAAGGCCAACAAGCCCCAGGTTGGGAGAAATTTTTTATCTCTAGGCTTGGTTTCATTCCTAACCTTGTGCTCTCTTTTCCCATAAACAACCTTAGAGTTTTCCTTAGGTTCCTTCTCATCCCTTCTCAATCTTCGGGTGATGGCTTTGTAGCTAAGGGTGAGGATCTTCCTTTGTCTAATTCTTTCGGCCTTGTCCTCGGATGGATAGCGTAGGGTTATGGTGATACCTACTTGCATGACTTTGTCTCGCCCTCTCACCTCCATGAGTTGGATTTTATGACTAGTTATAGTATGGTGTATGTCCTAACTAGTGACCTCTTTGTGCTTGACTTTTCCTTGTTTTGGGTATGATGAAGCATAGGGGTAGATACTCTTGTATAATGTTGGGATGGTTTCATTGGGCATATGATTATACCTAGCATTTCAAACTAGCATAGATTAGTGTAGGTAGGGCATTTACATCCTGCATTGAATTTGTATATATGTTGCATCGTGCATTCATGCTAGTGTAGTGTTGCATATTTTGTATATATTGCATTCTCATTTATATATAATGAATACATTTTAGGAAATTTCATTTAATCATTGTATAGTATTGCTTTATCATTTTGTACATTAGTGAATTTTTTTTCTTTTCAGCATGGTTTTGGATTTATCACTAACTTTGGTGGGTCACACCCACCGGTTGATACTTATAAAGGGTGTTGTTGGTTGAAGTGGGCGTAGGATTGCAAGTCTTGGACAACCAGAGATGTTGAGGTTCTCATGCACTCTACGGTGAGCACATGTCCCCATGTTGGAGCCCGATGTTACCCCCCCATTCCTAGGGGTAATTAGAGGAGATCATGTCTCGTGGCCCACAATGGAGAACAATATCTTGACCATGATAATGATCAACATGTCCACATGCAACAGCCTAGCAGCCCCCCTCATTCACCTTTACATCTACAGATCAACCAAGGCTCATCACATCCAAGCAACCTAGTGTATGGGAGATGGTAAACCATCATCACCATGATGTATGTTAGTCCTTATTTCATGCAAAGTGTTGTGCTTAATTTGTTGGGCGTGTGGATGAGGATCTTTAGGTGAAGTTGGATAATGGATCATTGGCTTGGGAAATTGTGTCAGTTGCCTTGTTTCACCTTGGTTTTCAACTTATATGCCCTAGTCTTATGTTGTCACAGCCCAGTGAAAGGGGGTACTACTAGGGGATCCTCATAAGGGTAACGTTTCTCTCCCCACCATACTTAACACTTTCCATCGTGGAGCCTCTCATAGTTTTCTAAAAATCAGTAATGACTCATGGTCCATTATCTCATGAGAAGAGGGGTTGAAGGCCTTGAGGTTGATTTCAGTTGCTACTAAACGAATACAAAAATGATGCTAAATAAAGAAAGGAATGATAGCAAAGGACTCCCAAAATCCTATCCAAACTTGAGCTCTACCCTTTTCGTGCTCACCCTAATCCCAAATGGTAATGTTATAGCTTGAAACCTTATAAAAGGGGACTTGCAAATACGATAAGCAGACAATAAAATGGCAGATAAAGGGGTTTGGAAAAAATGGCACTTAAGAAAGAGGTAACTCAAGAGAAAGTGCACCCTCCACAAAGGTTCTCATAGAAATGGATTAAATGACTCCATAAGCCATGAAGTAAGCCCTAAAACCATATCATTGTCACACTTACACTTGAAGGGTTTCTTTATTTCCTGCTTCCCTCGGGACCTATTCCTTTACATGGGTTCTTTTATTTCTTGTCTAGGTGGAACACCTAATAGGGTTGGGTGAAGGCCCTCCCATACTTAAACTTCTCAACTCACATGGGGTCTTGGGATGGTGTGATGCTTGAAGGGGATACTTAGGTGAATTGTTTACATGGATTGTATATTAAGTTACAATTTACTTTGCATGCTTTAAGGACTAGTGTTTCTTATTAACCTTGGCTAAACTTGTCTTATACTTTGTTTTGTTTTGGATGGCCCTAACATGGTTCTTTAAGGGACATCGTGGGCTTATATCCAAGACGGTATGCCTTTATTATAGGACCATGGCATGTGTGATGGATAGTAGTGGGTCAAATAGTGACTCGCCACCCTCAAACATCAACTCTCACGTCCTTATAACCTTAAATGATGGATAGATGGGCTTGGTATGAGAAGGTTCGGTCATGATGGCACACAGATGGACTGAAATCCCATAGGTTGAGAAGAGTACCTCGTTGTTTATTTACCCATTGGATCAAGGATGTTGCAGAAGTAGATAGTCAGAGACCTTAGAGAGACAAGATGTAGCTCCCTCCAACCTGGATGCAACACTTAGATCTTGGATGTTGGCCCTATTTTGATGATGATGTTATCTTGTAGGGTTTGACGCAGCTAGGGTTTGGTGGACACACACTGTACTGATGTTGGTTGGCATGATTTTGAGTGGGGAGAGACATCATTTTTCCCCACTCCACTCGAATTAGTGCCATGTGGCCTTTGGAGGCCCCCTCCTTTCATAAGGAGGCTTGATGTCTCACACATGTGTCTCATTATGGTGTATTTTGTATTTATTACATTTTGTAAAGGGAAAATGTGGGGTCAGCCCCACTTATACTTTGATGTTGACTTTTTATGTGGAAAAATATGCTAGGGTAGCCTCATATAGAAAGGCTAACCCTCACTTTCATTTTATCATCATCTTTTCCTCGTCGTTTGAGGAGTACTTCTGAAATTTTTAGCCCCTTTGGGGTTATTAGTCTTTCTCTCTCATGCTCTATGCTTGGAATGGATCTCTTCTGGATGATTTTCTTATTTTGGATGGATATTTTTGCAATTAGAATCAAATTCTCTTGGTTTCTTGGATGAAGTAAGTAATTTTCTGCAATTCTTTGATATGTTGTTGATGTAAATGGTGAAATTGTTATTTTGTTGCAAGAAGTCTTCTTTTGTTTAAACCCTAAGAGAGGAACATAAGTCCTTCTTCCTCTCACATAGTTTTGCTTGTCCAAAATTTGTGAATTGTCCTTGCTAGGGTTAAAACCCCAAATCCCTAAAGTGCTAGCACTTTAGGATTTTATCCCTAGACAATTGATCTTTGACCTAGTTGAAGCTATAAGAAGGGAGAAACGATATCTAGGGCCCAAAAGTTCTTGCACCCTAGAAGTCATTCTCCGTAAAGCATAAAGCTTACGGCCCAAATGTGCTTGCACATTACAGTTTAGACTCTACCTCTTGGTTTCAAGTAGATCAACCTTCAATCTTGGATGCAATTGAGATTGCATAACCCTAGAATGGTAAAGGAACTAGTCTCGATGCAACTTGTGCGGTGAAAGTGATCAATAAAACATCTCTCTCAAATCTCTCAAGTATTCTATTAACTCTACTAACTCTAACCCTTAACCCTAGAAAACTTGCAGTAATATTTCTTGATGTTGTTATAAAATTTTGCTACAATGATCTAAAACTACATTAATTTTCTACATACACTCATCCAAAAGTTGCTTAACTCACTCATAAATTTCCTCTAACAAATGGATATATTCTATTGGTTATATGCTTACTTTTCATCATCAATTGTGGTATTTTTTAGCACTAATTATTGTTGTTGCTACAAATCATTTATTGTTGTCATACAATTGTTTATTGCTGAAAATTTGTAACATCCATTGCAATCTATCTTGTCTAGCATCTAAAGAGGTTATTTTTTCATACTTTAGCTCAATAATTGTTGTATATATGTTGCAAAGTATTCTTGTTCCAGGCAGGTACAAAAATCACCTTAAACTTGTTCTCTTTCTTAGACCTAGACCAACAAACCGGTGATCAAGATAGGGGGTGGTAGGCTTGGCTACTAAACTTTCTCTTCGATCCCTTGGGGTCACCATGGAAGCCTCCCTTGTGGTGGACCTCCTCCATCACTAAAACAAGGGAATATCTTACTTAGATGATAGTGATAGTTTCCTTTATAGTTACGCGAAACTTGGGGATCTTGTGGTGGGATTTGCACAAGTACAAATCCTATGATTACATGCTTCACCTTCTAGCTAGGTTTTCTCCTGTATTGGGTTTCCCAGGTCATATCTTATGTTTATTTGTGGATGGTGTGTGAGTATTTATTTTTGTTCTTTATTTTTCATTTCAGCTATTTCATAAATTTTAAGCAGAAAACTAGTAATTAAAGAATTTGAGATCTAAAGGAAATTAACCTTCAGGATAAAGATTTCAATATTTTATTAGATATGTTGTGATGAATTGTCTAATGGAATATCCACTATAGATTACATATCAGTGGTGGTGGTGGGGAGAAGAACGATGGTGGAGAAAACAAAAAAGGATGAGGGGATGATGATAAGAAGAGTAAAATGACCTAACTACCTTCTCAAACTTATCTCTATATAAATTAAAATAATTGAGTTTGAATACTAAGATTTTCACATCGCTAGGCCAATTACAACCAATGACCGTCAATGTTTTAATAAGAGGGGATTTTGCTACTAGTTGCTCAATTATGTGATCACTCGTGCAAATAAAAGATAAATACATGGTTATAAGTTATTTGAAACCATGTAAATGAGTGGGTATCTTTGTAAAATTAAAGAACTTGAGCTCCAAACATGGGAGGAAGTTGATTGAAAATAAAGATTTTGGAACATTTGTTGGACTACCTTCATGTTCATGTTCATCTATATTTTCACCTTCATAAGTTATACCTGCTAGAGTACTTATTATTATTAATTTTGAAGACATAGAATGAATCCATTTCCTGATTGATTTGCATTTTTTTATTCCATAGAAATCCTTATCTGAAAGCCTATCGAATGAAATATTAAAGCATTCAAATTCAGTAGAATGGAAGAAAAGAATGTTATCAACTATGTGTATTCTTTATTTTTCTTCTTGAGAGATATTAAAATATAAAAACTCGTCGGAGAAAACAAGATGGAGGAGTAAGGTCCAAAGGAATTGCCATCTCTGAGAGAGGGCGGATCAACATATCACGTCTCTCAAAGAAAGCTTTGAGAGGATGTGAAAACATAGTAATTCCCCTAAAAGACCACTCAATTTTTCCCTTCTCTTTCCCATGGTCAAACACGAGGAAATGATAAATCCAACTAGCAAGGAAGTGGAAGATTGCAATACTAATGGATTAAACTAGCCAAGAAGTTTAAGATTATAGATATCGATGAATAAAAGATGTGTTTTGGGTAGGCATGAATTCACAAGGAGTTGAAAGGTTGTGAATTGAGGATATGGACGTCTTATTAATCCCACCAAAATCAAATAAGTTGATAGGGAAGAATTATTTAGGATGAATATAGTCTATGTGGTATATCACAACACTAGGTACTTATCCACAATGTGAATGGTGGTTTTTTTTCTTCTTCAGTGGTCAAACATAAGTAAAGGGTACTAAATCTAGCCAACAGGGAAGTGAAATATTGCAATACTAATGGATTAAGCCAACGAGGAAAAAGTAGAGATACTAATGGATCAAAATTATGTTCTTGGCAGGACTGAATCCTCGGGGAACTGAAAGATTATTATTTGAGTATATGAAGGTATTATCAATCCCACCAAACTCAAATAAGTTGATAGGGAAGATTTTTTTAGCATGAATCTGAGCTATGTGGTATATATAAACACTAGGTATTTAGCAGTAGCTTGAATGGTGCTTGTTTTCCTTCTTCAATGTAATGTATTAGCCTAAATTTTGAAGAGAAAAGAAGGGTTATAAGAAGGATGTATTATTGCCTAACCGGGCCACTAGAAAGTGTGCCCCACTTCCTTGGCCACTCAAGATGATGGGTCGCTCCTTAATTAGTATTGTAGTTAGTGTTATAGTTAGTTTCATATATTTCTGTTGTAGAAAATAGTTCACTTCAACACTTTCCACTGTAAGCATTTAGTACGCTTTTAGCAATCATTGTTGCAAGCATTTAGTTAGTTGTTGCAACTTCTATTGTAATCAGCTAATAATGAGAAGAAAAAAGTTGCCTTGCTTATAGAAGGCGCTCCTCTCTCACTCAAGAAAACATGATGGTTATTTTTTGTTCTAATTCTTCTTCTCCATTTTCATGTATATTCCATTTTATGTGCTTTGCACTAACTAATTTATGTTCTTCATTGCGCATTCAGTTTTCTATGTGATTTTTAGATATGAATTGCAGATCAATTGGTATCAGATCCTGGATCCAAGTCAACTTCTGCTCAGCCACATAATTCAGAAGAGAGACCATCCAACATTTTTATTTCTCATAGCTAGACGTCCTTCTCAGGACTTCTAGTGCACCCTCCTCGGGGCTTCCTGCACGTTCATTTTTCACCATTCTCCACATGCCCTCTTCAGGGTATCGGGTGCCTTCTCAAGGCCCTTGGGAGTTGAGTCATTTTTAGTGTAGAGTCTAGAGACATATTCTCATCCATGGTGAATGGAAATTATGTCGCCATGAAGAGAATCATCTACAGAGGATTTTGCATCCACTGCCACAACTCCCATTCAGGATTTAACGATGTCTCTCCAGGAGCTACTCCATTTGCAACAACGTATAACTCCAACACCCATGCATCTCGATACACGCTTCCAATTACCAAAGTTTGTGGGCCAAATGAATGGCGAGAATGTCAACTCTTGGCTTCACAGTCTTTCCACATACTTTTGTACATATCCTGAGATGACATAAGACATGAAGCTTTAGATCATCGGTCTGCAACTTGAGGGAATTGCACAGACATGGTGGGACACTAAACTAGATAAATCTTCTAGATCATGGACATAAGCAACCCAATCAAGACACAAACACCGCACATTACCACGTGGGAGGGATTTTTCCAGACACTCATAGACCACTTCTATCCCCCATGATATCGACATAACCTCCTTGACAAATGGTTGCATCTTCGACAACTTTCCCATCAGTCAGTACAGAGCTACATAAAGGTCTTCTGCAAGTTGTGCAACCATCTACACATTTCAGATCTAAAAGAGGTATTGATTATTAATTTTAATTATGGTTTATTAACAATTTTTCGTTGTGAAGTCAAGTTGTTTGAGTCTCCTTCCTTGGACAGGGCCTTTCTTCGGGCCTCTACGCGAAGCGTAAATTGGCTTCTCAAATCCTCTCTCCCCCAACTTGATATGGTCCTTCTACTGCTATTCCTTCACATACTAATCATTCCCTAGTTTCCCCCATGTCCCCATACACACCCAAAAATGTGCCCTGGTATACCTTTCATAAGACTAACTTACATGCATTTGTAGACCGTTAGGCAGTTAAGAACATTCACACCAACTAGACTTTATTTGTAGAGGTCACTCAGCCAGATTCCCTTGAGCATCCTGAAGTAGTCTCTCTTGACAATCCTACCGAAGTGGACCCTTCTCTGATCTTAATGACCACTAATGAACTCGACATATCTAATATAACCTTGTTTACACATAGTTGTCAGATTAAGCATGAGTTGGCTACTTTCATCTTGGACAATGAAATCCAAAAGAACCTCGTCCCCCAAAACTTTGTCACACACATGAACCTCCCCACCACTCTGCACTGATCCTCATACCAGGTCAGTTGGGTACAAAAGGAAGGCCCTTGTCTCATTGTCTCCCAATGTGTGTGATTACCTTTGCGATTGGCCCCTTTCCAAGATACTATAGTGTGTGATGTCTCTCCTTTTGATTGTGTCGATTTGTTACTTGGCATTCCCTACCAATAGGCCCGACACGCTATCTTTCATGCTAAATCTCATCAATACCACTTGCAACATGAGGGGTGCACCTATGTGATTACTTCTTCTACTCTTAAATCCACCCAGCCTATTACTGGCCATGTAGTTGCTAATCAAGTCAATCTGAACCAATGCATCTTTTTATACTTAGTTCTCCCCATTAACCCAAACACCTGTAATAACATTTTACCTCCTGCCATGGATCCCCCGATCGAAGAATTTGCAGGTTTCATCACACAACCCATAGAATTCCCCCTGTCTTGCTCTATTGCACTCATACTTGATCTAATTTTGGATGCTTCTTTTCCTGACACCCTATCCTATCATATCACTCCTCGAGAGGTCATTGATATGGAACACCCAATTGGTCAACTTTTGAACTTAGGCCATATTCCACCTTCATTGTCTTCATGTGTGTCCCCCACCTTTGTTATCCCAAACAAGAATGATTCGAAATGGTGCCTAGTGACCCACTACCATGCCCTTAATAAACCCAATGTTGAAACCTTCTACCTCCTACCCTGGATTGAGGAATTACTGGACCACTTACAAGGGGATTTTTCCTTCATATAGATGGATTTGACAACTGGCTACCATCAAGTTCTCATGAATGCATCAAGTCATTTGGGTAAATGTGGGATCATTTATCTTGATGATATCTCGGTCTTCAGTAATTATTGGGCATAACATCTTTAGCATGTCTGCAACATCCTCGAGCTACTGTGAACACATATAGTTCATGTAAAGAAATCTTGTGTGGGACACACATCAGTTTCGCATTTGGGACTCATACTGGACACAACAAGGGGTTGATCAAATCCATCTCAAGTACATATTTTGGCACAATGGCCAAGACACTCTAATTCCTATGACCTTAATATTTTCTTGCAAAAGGTTGGGCACCACTTCGCTCAGCTTTTGCCTCCATTATTCTTTGCACAAGTTATTTGTTTGTCATATCATAATCATCCCTTTAAGGTTAAGAAAGATGCATTTTAGTTCTCCAGTGCGGTGGTACTTAAAAAGGAAGGTCATTTGATGGATTTCCATTCAGATACCCTTGCTCCTTTTGGCTCGGCACATCACCAGCAGAAACATCAGTCAACTAAATGTTTCATCCATATATTGACTCAATGATATACCCAGGAAGCAACTGCCTTACGAGCAACCCAAGATCATGTGAAGCAAAGGCATAATAAGAAGCACACACCATTTTTTTCTCAGTTAGAGATCATGTCTGGCTCTTGCTAGACAAGTACCAATTCAAACAACAATATAATTTGCAGTGCAATTTCCCTCATTTGATAGCAAAAGAAGGGACACTTCCAGATCTAAACATGGAGGAATTGGGCCACCAGGAAGTGTGCCCCACATCCTTGGCAACTCGAGATGAGGGGGCACTCCTTAATTAGTATTGTAGTTAGTGTTATAGTTAGTTTCAGATATTTCTATTATAGACAATATTTCGCTTCAACACTTTTCGCTGCAAGCATTTAGTGCGCTTTTAACAATTATTGTTATAAGCATTTAGTTAGTTTTTGCAACTTCTATTGTAATCAACTAATAACGAGAAGGAAGAAGTCATATTTCCTATAGAAGGTACTCCTCTCTCACTCAAGAAAACGTGATGGTTATTTTCTATTCTAATTCTTCTTCTCCATTTTCATGTATATTCAATTTTCTCTACTCCGTGCTATCTAATTTTTGTTCTTCATTGCACATTTAGTTTTCTATGTGTTTTTCAAATATAAATTGCAAATCACTAAATACTACCATTATTTCTCACATTAAGTTATATATACTTCACTATTGACTGTGATCAGTTGGAACTTCCTAGAAGAATGACATTGTAATTATGTGCAAATACAACAACAATTTCATAGCACATAGTTTTATTATCAAAACTATTATTACAATGCTAATATGATGTTATATACTTACATATAAGACACTATTTTGATGCAATACAATGCAAACATTATGCTTTTGATGCGTGGCAAATTTTGCCAATGCAAAAATAGAAATAAAATATGATGTTAGTTGATGCAAGTACAATTCAATACAAAAAAATAAGTTTTTTCAATGTCTTTCAGCGTCATGGATTTGAAGCAACCTTGATGTAGAAATTATGTCATAAAATCTTGGTGTGCGCTAATAAAATGGAAAAAGGATTGTGACAATGGAAAACAATAGTGTTATAGACCCATATTGTAGTAGTGAATTAACTCAAAAGGGACCCAAAAATACTTGCAACCCAAGGTCAAGATCATGTTTCTTCCCTTTAGCTTCCAATTTGTAATGATCCGGTTGATGAGGGTTTTTTCATGGGCATAATGATCTAGGTTGGATTGAGAACTAAATGAGAGAACATGCAATATTGTAAAGAGAACATAATTACGGTATTGAAAGCAAAGTATTACAACAAAAGCCAACTTATATTAATAAATCAAATGATGAAAAACATTGCACTCTACGCAATAATACAAAATGGCTAGAATGGTGATATCTTATCTCTGAGAAGATATGTGATGGCTACAATCATTACAAAAATCTCCACAAAAAAGTATAGAAATTATATTTTATAATAATGCTAAAAAAACCTAGGAAGAAAAACCCTAAAATGTAAGAACCCTAACCTTGGCATGATTAGGGCTAAGTAGGAACATTGGGTTGGGCTAATTCGAGCTTTTTGAGGAAAAGGGGAGCCTTCCCAAGATCATAAATTTTCAATTGTTGCTCCATTTTGGGTCTTATTTAGCTCATTGGAAAGAACATTAGAAAAATTAGTTAGCTCCCCTAGCATTGGGCATAACTTCCCCAAAAAATGCATAAAGAAAAATGACTCTAACACAATAGGTATCAAGACCATTTTTGAAATGGACCTAGCTAGCCACCTAGAGTAGTCCTTACCTCTTGATTACCAATTCTCCCCATTGATATAGGTTCATGTACAAAATGGGAAAACTTCTACCAGATTTAATTTCAAGTAAACCAATTGCCCTATTAAAGAAGTTGCCCTACTTTGATAATCTAATAAAGTTGCATGTCTTGTTGTTGGGTACTCTTCATCTTGGTATCCATGATCCAATCCATTGTAGCTTGCTCAATTTAGTTAGGGTTGAGTTCTATGTTTTCAAAGTTACCACCTCCAAGGTATCTTATAGAGGTGGAAAGTATGGATTATGCAACTCCCCATTAAATATAAGGTGTAAGTCGAGGAAGGGGGAAAGATTCAGTTCAAAAGTGTTATCATCCACAACCTTGGTGATAGTATAAAGCACATATTAGAGTGGCATGAGCTCCCTGTGAGGGCATGTGAGTCACTCCTTTTGCAAGTGCAACCATACCTTGTCACCAACCTGAAACTTATGTGGAAATAATTGTTGATCATACTGTTGCTTGTACTTGGCATTTGTTTTCTGCAAAATATCATGAACTTGATAATGGATGTGTTGGATCCATGTAACAACTTTTGATGCTTTGTCTATCTCATTTTGAGTGTGGCATGACTCTTCTTGTGCCGATGCAATTAACAAAGCTCTATATCAATAAGGCTTAATAGTTGGAACCCCATGCACACATAAAAATGGTTATGACCAATAGCACTATGAAGAGTTATGTTGCAACTATGATGAGCATAATGAAGGCTTTCATCCCATATATGTGGATGCCTAAGTTGTACATTTTGAGGATATGTATAGCCATCTTATTAACAACCTATGTATGTCCATTGGTTTGGGGATGAAAGGAAACAAGATTGATTAATTTGGTATCTACCATGAACCAAACACTAGACCAAAAGATAATTATGAACATGTTGTCCCTATCAAAAAATACGGTTTTTGGGAACCCAAAATGAACTGAAACATGCTCTAAACAATGGATTATGTTATGACACTCTTCTTGCAAGAGTGACAAAATTTTCGTCTTAGAGAGATGATAAATAACCACAAAAACACAAATGTTACCATGCTTGGTTGAGGGAAAACCTAACATAAAATCCATGGACACAAACTCCCAAGTTTGATATGGAATGGGAAGAGGAGTGTACAAATCCTACTCCTCGATTGTAGGTTTAGCGATGGCATAGGTAATGGAAGGTGTGATATATATGCTAATGTCATGTCCAAGCTTTGGCCAATAGGAGTAGTTTTGCATCATTTTCATTGTCTTCTCCATGCTAAAATTCCCTACCACTTGACTGTAGTGTGCCTTCCAAATTATTTTATCATGCTTGCCTAACGGAACAAAAATACAGTTCTCATGGCACATAAATACATCCTAGAGGTCAAGGTCTAAAACTTGTTTACCTACAACTAGTGTCTAATATGTGGTAGTGGAGTCAGAATCTCTATCATATAGTTGGGGCCACTTTGAAGCCTTGTGTCTGCAAGAATTTAAGACCATGGTCAGTGCTAGAACTAGAGGTTGGAGGAGGGAGTGTGAAATTTGATTGGTGCTTCCTTTCTTGTACTTGATGTTAAGGTGGAATTATTGAAGGTGCGTGGAACACTTCTGACAACAGTGATTCTACAACTTGCCCTACATGATTTGCCTAAATTGTAAAGGCATATGATCAATGTGCTCCTTTCCCAAAATATAATGTTTCCACTATAGATGGGGATAAACAATGGAGTAGAGATCATTGTCATAGGTGAAGTGTCTTCAAACACTATCAAAGAGTGTCTCATTGTGATACGTCATTTGATGTCCATGTTGTGTGAGGACTATAACTAATGACATAATTTGAAGCATGTGTTGCAATTTTGAACAATTATTACATATATATATAATCAAGACTTGTGTCATCCAGAGATGATGCTTTAGCTCCTTAAATGATTTATGTTGTTCCTTATCCCAAACAAACTTAACCATGGCTCCACCCTTGGTTATCTATTTCAAGATCCAAGTTATATGAGAGAACCCCAACACAATCCTATATTAGAAGTTAGTGAGGCCCAAGAAGATGCAAATCTTTGTTAATGTCTTTGAGACTAGCGAGTTGCAAATGACTTGGATCCTAGCTAGATCCACATGCACATCATCCTCATCTATGATGTACCTTGCATATTGAATTCTTTGTTTGTTGAATAGGCACTTCTTTAGGTTGGCATATAACTCACATTTCCATAGGGTGCTCAACACTTTTTGAATGTGCTCCAGATGCTCTTCCCATGTTCCACTAAAGATGAAGATGTTGTATATGTATACGACCACAAAATAATTGGTGAATGGCCACAAAATATCATCCTTCATCCTCATTAACATTATTGATGCATTAGTTAAGCAAAAATCCATGACCAACCACTTATAGAGACCTTCCTTAGACTTTAAGGTTATCTTTCACATAATGGTTGGTTTGTTTGGCACCTAGTGATAGGTTGATAAAAGATCAATCTTGTTGAAAAACTTGGTGCCTTTCAACTAATCAAACAAATTATCAATCCAAGGGATGAGGTATTAGTTCTTGACTATGATTTTGTTCAAGGATTTTTAGTTAATATAAAGTTGTTGTGTTCCATACTTCTTCTAAACCGTCACAATAGGGTTCACATGGGGCGAGGATCTTGGTCACATGTGGACCTTTTATATCAAGTTTTGAATTTGGTGTTTGATTTCTCTATTCTACAAAAGGGAGCATATATATACAAGGCCATTTGGAAGAGGGACACTCGATGTCAAATTAGTTGTATGACTTACTTAATAGTGTAGAGGTACTCCTATAGGTGAGGTGAGATGTCTCTTTATTCTTCCACCAATTGACCTACCTATCTCTACTACATGGAGGGAACCCTTATAAAGGCCTTAATAGTCATGGTGATTTTCTTTTCCCCATCTATGAAGGGGAAAAATCTCTTGGTCAGAGAGATTATCTTCATGCATTGCATAATAGTGATTAAATAGACTATAGTAGTTGAGCTTACCTTTGGTATCCTATAGAGATGATCTCCCAAGGTGACAATGACATTATAGGGCCCAGACTGGTAAACAACATGTCACTTCTACATATATGATAGTCCTAAAAGAATATCATAAACTTAAAGTGGGGCAATGTCACATAATGCGTGATCCTTAAAGAGCTTGATGTTGTATTCTAGGTGACATTGTTGATTATTGCAAATGTCTCATCCATGGTTCAATGAATCAATTGTGTATGGTTATAGGTGAGATGTTGTTGGCAACTTCGTCTTCTTGACAACCTCCATTTAGATTCTTTTGGTTTCCACTATAAAAAATGAAATGCAATGATGCCCCATTCACCCACATCCATGAGTGGAAGAGGCACTCATCTTTCTCAAGCTCATCGGGTTCCTTCAGTTAGACCTTCGCGGTAGTGATAGTAACACTAAGTTCTTCGTCAATGATTCATTTTCCATTATCCATGGAATCATGGGGCATCAAGGCTAAATTCGAGTTTAAGGCTTTCATCTTGACCAATAATGATTGTCTACTGTGACATTACTCATTTATGTGCCAAGGACTTTGGTGGTGGTCATCACACCACTTTCCCATGTCCTTCGATATCCCATTCTTTCTCTTTTCATGTGGCTTTGATTGATTGTCTCTAGGTTGATTATATTTTCTCTATCCTTTATTCTAAGATTATATTTTCTTTATACTTTATTCTGAGAGTTAGGGTTTCCTTTACCCTTCTTGTGTTGTGACTAATTTTCAACCCCAAACTCTTTCTTACCCTTTTTCCAAAAAAAAATCTCAATCTTGATGACATAATGGTAAGCAACTCTTGTTAAAGAGATGTCTACAAACTCCATTTATGTTTGGATGTCTCTGTGTATGTTGTGATATTTTAGAACTAAATGTTCCATAGACTCCTGAATACCCAGTTTTGTACATAGGGTATGAAATGTGTCGGTGTACTATGGCACAATATGGTCTTTACCTTGGCCCAAGGTTGTTGATATTGTGTATCGGTCTTCGTAATTTTCAACAAGTAAATTTTCCCCCTTAAGGGCATTGGTAAAATTCCCCCATGCGAGTTCTATAGAATATAATTCAAACTCATCTCCCACATGTTGAACACTGCAAGTATCCCACCAATATTTGACATGGGGAAGGGCCTTTAGGAGTTAAAACTAATCTTCTCACTATTGGAAAACTTGTAAACAAAGAAAGAAGCTTCTAGCAAATTTAACCGCCTCTCTGGAGCTTCTACATTTATCATTCCTTCAAGTAAAGGGATATCAAAATTAACGTCTACCTTGAAGGGTTTTTTTCCTCTAAAATGATTTCTTATTGAAGGTGCCTTTGTTGTTGTTGTGATTTATCAAAGGATATGGGAGATATGGTCCATCATCTTATTCATGTTCCACTATAGGGATTCCTGGAACAATGAATTGATAGGATCTCCTACTCCATCATATTTATTTTCATCCACCATGGGACACTACTTGGGTTGGCGAGGGAATTATTTACCATAATTCAAGGCCCAACTTCTTATTCCCTAACCTCATTGAGGACATGCATGGAAAAACAACAAAGACCAAATTGCTTTAATACCACTAATCTGGATTAGATTTAGAACCAAATGAAAAAGCATGCAATACTATAAAGAGAATGCAATTACAGTATTTAAAGCATAGTAATCAATGAAAATCATATTTTGTTAATGAATTAAATGGTGAAAAGAACTACAATCAACATAGAAAGACAAAAGCGATATAAAGATGGTAGCTTGTCTTCGAGAAGAGATGTGACAACAACGATCATTTGCAAAAGACCCATAATAACAGGTTGAAACTACATTTTTAGAATAATTTCAAACAAATAGAAGAAGAAAAAACCTTGAAATGCAAGAACCCATACCCTAGCAAGATTAGGAATGAGTGGGAACATTGAGCTAGACAAATATGAGTTGTTCAAGGAAAATATGACCCTTATGAAGATCATAACTTTTTGCTCAATCCTCCATTTTGGGTCATCTTTAGTTTGTTGGAAAGAACATTAACAAAATGAGTTAGCACTTCAGGCTTTAGGTGTAACTATCCCTAAAAATGCACAAGAAATCCCCAAAAAATGCATTGAGAAATGATGACTCAACAACTACTAGTATTGGGGAATGTTTTTTTAGACTACCTTAGATGACCTCTTGGATGACACGGTCTCATGAATTTGTGTATTAGGCTCAATTATTTGAGCTTGATAATCTATTTTATTAATTTCATTTGGGTCTAAGTCGATGGTGTGATTTGCAAAAAAAATATCCAACACCCATTCTTGGTTGAGAAAGGGACCTTTTGTTTTTTGAAATCTTCTTTGGGGGATTTCAAAATCTCCTTTCTCAATGGGGTCAAGCATTTCATGGTAAAAAGTTGCTTGTATGACATATAGGGGTTGAGGACCCCACATAGAGCCTCTACCATTCTTACAAGGTCAACCTTAGGGTTTCAACTCCACCTGGTCAAAGCTTGGACACTAGGTTGAAATGCTCCAATACAACATCCTCCCAACCAATGATCAAATTTGAAGGGATGCTCCTAATTTAAATTTGAAGGGTATATATTCATGATACTAATTCATGATGAAAAATTGAAAAAGTAATTGCACTTCAATTGAGAATAGTAAAATATGTACACTTTTTCAAAAGAATGTTGAATAAAATATTGCTTTTCCAATTTTTTCAAATATTAAAAATTAACCAGTCACTAAATAAATAAATTGTAGTTTCAATAAAAATTAATAATAAGCATACTTTGTTATTTCAAATGTAGCCTTTGGATGGGGGAAAGATAAATAAATTTCCATAAAAATATAGGCATTGCTTCAAAGGAATTTCAAAGTGTTAAAAATCGCAACATAAAGATTATGACATAATAGCCATTTTATGGAACACCTATATAGAAGATAATTTGTTCTATGTATTAGTATGATGGTTGATTACTCCATATTGGATCTATATCTTGAGGTGATCTCAAGCATATGGCAATGCATGCTCAACCATGTGAGTCAATGCCCTTTAAATTCCCCATTAACATATTTTCTATATTAGTTGAAGATCCCATTAGGAAAGAATAATTTGTAGCAAACCTCGAGGTCTTTGCCAAATGATAAGAATGATATCAAAACAATTTAAGATCCTACTTGCTTTATGACACTCTAGGAATATGCAAATTTAATATGATTAAATCCATGATTGATTACTTAAGCTAAAATGTCTATGATTTGGAGCTTTGTAAGATCCATACAAACATGGGCTAAAGGATTTTTTTTTTTTTAAATAGAGATATAAATTATTTTCATTATATAAAAAAGAGATACATAGCTACGGAGGATGTATCCAAAATTTTAGGAGAGTTCCTTTGCAAATCTAAGTATATACTAACTATCTAAGCAAAAACTGAATATTCTAAGCTAGACTTCCATACATTCTTGTGACAACAATTTTATCAAACTAATCGAGAAGAATAATTAAACGAAAATACATGGATTATTGAAGTAGAGTGCTAGATTAAGCCTCCTTCCCTACAACAAAGAAGAGGGTTCTGTATCGGGTTTTGGAGGATTCCCCCCTGAATCTTCTTCTTTGGGGATTAGATGGAAGGAATTGAGAGGATCGAGGTTGTTTGAAGCCCTGGATAGAGAATCCACATGCCATGGAATAACCATACAATGTAATTGTTGATATTCTAACTCTAAGGCGTCAATCCTCCCAATTTGAAGCTGAAGCAATTATAGTATTTATGCCACCTTCCCAATTAAAACATGTTCCAATTTTTAGATTTTTTCACCAAGACTATGAAAATCTCGGTTCATCGCTTGAAGAGTCTCTTCATACCACCAATTTTTTTTTCTTAATGTCTCTACAGTCAATCTCCCCCATTTCTTCTACTGAATAATGATACGCAGAGAGAAAAACTATCGCCCCTAGCTTTGGACTATAACGATTGAGATAAAAGTCTCACCCCAACTCTGCTAAACTTTGAATTGAAACTGTTTTCTATACAATTTGTTGTTGAAAATGCAAGGTCAGAGGAAGGGAAAATGGGAAAATGGGTAACCTAGGAGTCACCAATCCATACTAGAGTGTTTTGTTGGCATTGAGTTTACAAGATTGCCCACTTGACACTTGCCCTTGTTTTTCCTTTCCACTAGCATGATATCTCCACGAGTCTTAAGCTTCCATAAAACTACCATTCAAAAACCCTCAGCCCAGAACCTTTGTAGATGAAATTTGGTCCTTCCAACTTGACATATAACATAGATCCTTACCTCCATCGAGGTTTATTCCCACATTCATTAGCGTGCCCACAAAAACTACATTCAATACCTGCTCGAGGTAGATTGCAATTCATGTGCACAGGTATAAATACCCAACGATCGTGTCCTCCATGACGTATTATTTCCATTCTTAGTCTAAAAATTGTGTACAAGTGGCATCAAACATGGTTAAGGGATGTGGGAGGAAGACACCACCCCATTTTTTTACCAAGATTTCTGGATTTAGATGAGAAGATAGTTTTTCCCAACAGTCCACCATACTATTAATTTCATGCTTGATGTGGAGAAAGGAAATTCCTTTGAAACTGGAATCCATACATTTAATTCTCAAGAGCAAGGAGTTTAAGGCATTGTTCCCCACTCCTTTTTTATTTTCCATGGCGCAAATTATGAGCATCGAGTCTCCCAATGCCAAAAGGTTTTGGATTCCCATCTCCTTTGCAAGGCTTAATCCCATCCATAAAGAGTAGGATTCAACAATATTATTAGAAACGTTTCCTATCCCCCACAAATAGTACATCAATCTTGTTCCTCTAGGATGAACAATACTCCCACCCACTCTTGTCGCCCATGGCTAAAGGAAATTATTGATCAAGACCGCCAAGTCTCTTATTATTATTATTATTATTATTATTATTGATTGTTCACTTTATCTCTCAAACCATGCAAAAATGTCTACTATAGTGGATTTAGAGAATAATCCCTATGCATAGATATGATGATAACATCAATTTTATTACCTTCTCCATAGCTTCCTCAAGAATCCTATTCTGTCATAAAAAATGTTGTTCCAAGTATTCAATGCGGCAAAGGATATGTCCCATGGATCTTGGGCTTAATATGAGGCACATGCAAAGAGAGCTTTGGGGGCATTCTCAAAATACTTGACAAGGTAATGTATCATCACACATATGCCAATGTTGCTTATACTTCACTATTGACCATGATCAGTTGGAACTTCCTAGAAGAATGACATTGTAATTATGTGCAAATACGACAACAATTTCATAGCACATAGTTTTTTTTATCAAAAATATTATTACAATGCTAATATGATGTTATATACTTACATATAAGACACTATTTTGATGCAATACAATGCAAACATTATTCTTTTGATGCGTGGCAAATTTTGGCAATGCAAAAACAGAAATAAAATATGATGTTAGTCGATGCAAGTACAATTCAATACAAAAAAATAAGTTTTTTCAATGTCTTTTAGCGTCATGGATTTGAAGCAACCTTGATGTAGAAATTATGTCATAAAATCTTGGTGTGCATTAATAAAATGGAAAAAGGATTGCGACGATGGAAAACAATAGTGTTATAGACCCATATTGTAGTAGTGAATTAACTCAAAAGGGGCCCAAAAATACTTGCAACCCAAGGTCAAGATCATGTTTCTTCCCTTTAGCTTCCAATTTGTCATGATCCGGTTGATGAGGGTTTTTTCATGGGCATAGTGATCTAGGTTGGATTGAGAACTAAATGAGAGAACATGCAATATTGTAAAGAGAACATAATTACGGTATTGAAAGCAAAGTATTACAAAAAAATCCAACTTATATTAATAAATCAATTGATGAAAAACATTGCACTCTACGCAACAATACAAAATGGCTAGAATGGTGATATCTTATCTTTGAGAAGATATGTGATGGGTACACTCATTACAAAAATCTCCACTAAAAAGTATAGAAATTATATTTTATAATAATGCTAAAAAAACCTAGGAAGAAAAACCCTAAAATGTAAGAACCCTAACCTTGGCATGATTAGGGCCAAGTAGGAACATTGGGTTGGGCTAATTCRAGCTTTTTGAGGAAAAGGGGAGCCTTCCCAAGATCATAAATTTTCACTTGTTGCTCCATTTTGGGTCTTATTTAGCTCATTGGAAAGAACATTAGAAAAATTAGTTAGCTCCYCTAGCATTGGGCATAGCTTCCCCAAAAAACACATGGGAAAGCCCCAAAAAATGCATAAAGAAAAATGACTCKAACACAATGAGTGTCAAGACCATTTTTTAGATGGACCTAGATAGCCACCTAGAGTAGTCCTTACYTCTTTATTACCAATTTTCCCATTGATATAGGTTCATGTACCAAATGGGAGAACTTCTATCGGATTTAATTTCAAGTAAACCAATTKCCCTATTAAAGAAGTTGCCCTACTTTGATAATCTAATAAAGTTGCATGTCTTGTTGTTGGGTACTCTTCATCTTGGTATCCATGATCCATTCCATTGTAGCTTGCTYAATTTAGTTAGGGTTGATTTCTATGTTTTCAAAGTTACCACCTCCAAGGTATCCTATAGAGGTGGAAAGTATGGATTATGCAACTCCCCATTAAATATAAGGTGTAAGTCAAGGAAGGGGGAAAGATTCAGTTCAAAAGTGTTCTCACCCACGACCTTGGTGATAGTATAAAGCACATATTAGAGTGGCATGAGCTCCCTGTGAGGGCATGTGAGTCACTCTTTTTGCAAGTACAGCCATACCTTGTCACCAACCTGAAACTTATGTGGAAATCAATGTTGATCATATTGTTGCTTGTACTTGGCATTTGTTTTCTACAAAATATCATGAACTTTATAATAGATGTGTTGGATCCATGTAACAACTTTTGATGTTTTGTCATCTCATTTTGAGTGTGGCAAGACTCTTCTTGTGCCGATGTAATTAACAAAGTTCCATATCAATAAGGCTTAATAGTTGGAACCCCATGCACACATAAAAATGGTTATGACCAATAGCACTATGAAGAGTTATGTTGCAGCTATGATGAGCATAATGAAGGCTTTCATCCCATGTATGTAAATGCCTAATTTGTACATTTTGAGGATATGTATAGCCATCTTATTAACAACCTCTGTCTGTCCATTAGTTTGGGGATGAAAGGAAATGAGATTGATTAATTTGGTATCCACCATGAACCAAACACTAGACCAAAAGATAATTATGAACATGTTGTCCCAATCAAAAAATATGGTTTTTGGGAACCCAAAATGAACCGAAACATGCTCTAAGCAATGGCTTATGTTATGACACTCTTCTTGCAGGGTGAAAAAATTGTCGTCTTAGAGAGATGATAAATAACCACAAAAACACAAATGTTACCATGCTTGGTTGAGGGAAAACCTAACATAAAATCCATGGACACTAACTCCCAAGTTTGATATGGAATGGGAAGAGGAGTGTACAACTCCTACTCCTCGATTGTAGGTTTAGCGATGGCATAGGTAATGGAAGGTGTGATATATATGCTAATGTCATGTCCAATCTTTGGCCAATAGGAGTAGTTTTGCATCATTTTCATTATCTTCTCCATGCTAAAATGCCCTACCACTTGACTGTAGTGTGCCTTCCAAATTATTTTATCATGCTTTCCTAAAGGAACAAAGAGATGGTTCTCATGGCACATAAATACATCCTAGAGGTCAAGGTCTAAAACTTGTTTACCTACAAATCCTATCTAATATGTGGTAGTGGAGTCAGGATCGCTATCATATAGTTGGGGCCACTTTGAAGCCTTGTGTCTAGAAGAATTTAAGACCATGGTCAGTGCTAGAACTAGAGGTTGGAGGAGGTAGTGTGAAATTTGATTGGTGCTTCCTTTCTTGTACTTGATGTTAAGGTGGAATTATTGAAGGTGCGTGGAACACTTCTGACAACAATGATCCTACAACTTGCCCTACATGATTTTCCTAAATTGTAAAGGCATATGATCAATGTGGTCCTTTCCCAAAATATAATGATTCCACTATAGATGGGGATGAACAATGGAGTAGAGATCATTGTCATAGGTGAAGTATCTTCAAACATTGTCAAAGAGTGTCTCATTATGATACGCCATTTGATGTCCATGTTGTGTGAGGTCTATAACTAATGACATAATTTGAAGCATCTGTTGCAATTTTGAACAATTATTACATATATAGAAAATCAAGACTAGTGTCATCCAGAGATGATGCTTTAGATCCTTAAATGATTTATGTTGTTCCTTATCCCAAACAAACTTAACCATGCCTCCACCCTTGGTTATCTATTTCAAGAGCCAAGTGATATGAGAGAACCCCAACAAAATCCTATATTAGAAGTTAGTGAGGCCCAAGAAGATGCAAAGCTTTGTTAATGTCTTTGAGACTAGCGAGTTGCAAATGACTTGGATCCTAGCTAGATCCACATGCACATCATCCTCATCTATGATGTACCTTGCATATTGAATTCTTTGTTTGTTGAATAGGAACTTCTTTAGGTTGGCATATAACTCACATTTCCATAGGGTGCTCAACACTTTTTGAATGTGCTTCAGATGCTCTTCCCATGTTCCACTAAATATGAACATGTTGTATATGTATACGACCACAAAATAATTGGTGAATGGCCACAAAATATCATCCTTCATCCTCATTAACATTGTTGATGCATTAGTTAAGCCAAAAGGCATGACCAACCACTTCTAGAGACCTTCCTTAGACTTTAAGGTTGTCTTTCACACAATGGTTGGTTTGTTTGGGACCTAGTGATAAGTTGATATAAGATAAATCTTGTTGAAAAACTTGGTTCCTTTCAACTAATCAAACAAATTATCAATCCAAGGGATGAGGTATTAGTTCTTGACTACGATTTTGTTGAAGGATTTTTAGTAAATATAAAGTCATTGTGTTCCATACTTCTTCTAAACCATCACAATAGTGTTCACATGGGGCGAGGATCTTGGTCACATGTGGACCTTTTATATCAAGTTTTTAATTTGGTGTTTGATTTCTCTATTCTACAAAAGGGAGCATATATATACAATGCCATTTGGAAGAGGGACACTTGATGTTAAATTAGTTGTATGACTTAATAGTGTAGAGGTACTCCTATAGGTGAGGTGAGATGTCTCTTTATTCTTCCACCAATTGACCTACCTATCTCTACTACATGGAGGGAACCCTTATAAAGGCCTTAATAGTCATTGTGATTTTATTTTCCCCATCTATGAAGAGGAAAAATCTCTTGGTCAGAGAGATTATCTTCAGGCATTGCATAATAGTGATTAAATAGACTATAGTAGTTGAGCCTACCTTTGGTATCCTATAGAGATGATCTCCCAAGGTGACAATGACATTATAGGGCACAGACTGGTAAAAAAAATGTCACTTCTACATATATGATAGTCCTAAAAGAATATCAGAAACTTAAAGTGGGGCAATGTCACATAATGCGTCATCTTTAAAGGGCTTGATGTTGTAATCTAGGTGACATTGTTGATTATTGCAAATGTATCATCCGTGGTTCAGTGAACTAATTGTGTATGGTTGGAGGTAAGATGTTGTTGGCAACTTCGTCTTCTTGACAACCTCCATTTAGATTCTTTTGGTTTCCACTATAAAAAATGAAATTCAATGATGCCCCCTTCACCCACATCCATGAGTGGAAGAGGCACCCATCTTTCTCAAGCTCATCGGGTTCCTTCAGTTAGACCTTTGCGGTAGTGATAGTAACATTAAGTTCTCCGTCAATGATTCATTTTCCATTATCCATGGAATCATGGAGCATCAAGGCTTAATTCGAGTTTAAAGCTTTCATCTTGACCAATAATGATTGTCTAGTGCGACATTACTCATTTTTGTGCCAAGGACTTTGGTGGTGGTCATCACACCACTTTCCCATGTCCTTCGATATCCCATTCTTTCTCTTTTCATGTGGCTTTGATTGATTGTCTCTAGGTTGATTATATTTTCGCTATCCTTTACTGTAAGATTATATTTTCTTTATACTTTATTCTAAGAGTTAGGGTTTCCTATACCCTTCTTGTGTTATGACTAATTTTCAACCCCAAACTCTTTCTTACCCTTTTTCCAAAAAAGAATCTCAATCTTGATGACATAATGGTAAGCAACTCTTGTTAAAGAGATGTCTACAAAATCCATTTATGTTTGGATGTCTCAGTGTAGGTTGTTGTGATATTTTAGAACTAAATGTTGCATAGACTCCTGAATACCCAGTTTTGTACATAGGGTATGAAATGTGTCGGTGTACTATGGCACAATATGGTATTTACCTTGGCCCAAGGTTGTTGATATTGTGTATCGGTCTTCATAATTTCCAATAGGTAAATTATCCTCCTTAAGGGCATTGGTAAAATTCCCCCATGCGAGTTCTATAGAATATAATTCAAACTCATCTCCCATGTGTTGAACACCATAAGTATCCCACCAATATTTGACATGGGGAAGGGCCTTTAGGAGTTAAAACTAATCATCTCACTATTGGAAAACTTGTAAACAAAGAAAGAAGCTTCTAGCAAATTTAACCACCTCTCTAGAGCTTCTACATCTATCACGCCTTCAAGTAAAGCGATATCAAAATTAACGTCTACCTTGAAGGGTTTTTTTCCTCTAAAATGATTTCTTATTGAAGGTGCCTTTGTTGTTGTTGTGAGTTATCAAAGGATATGGGAGATATGGTCCATCATCTTATTCATGTTCCACTATAGGGATTCTTGGAACAACGAATTGATAGGATCTCCTACTCCATCATGTTTATTTGCATCCACCATGGGACACTACTTGGGTTGGCGAGGGAATTCTTTACCATAATTCAAGGCCCAACTTCTTATTCCCTAACCTCATTGAGGACATGCATGGAAAAACAACAGAGACCAAATTGCTTTCATACCACTAATCTGGATTAGATTTAGAACCAAATGAAAAAAACATGCAATACTATAGAGAGAATGCAATTACAATATTTAAAGCATAGTAATCAATGAAAATCATCTTTTGTTAATGAATTAAATGGTGAAAAGAACTACAATCAACATAGAAAGACAAAAGCGATATAAAGATGGTAGCTTGTCTTCGAGAAGAGATGTGACAACAACGATCATTTGCAAAAAACCCATAATAACAGGTTGAAACTACATTTTTAGAATAATTTCAAACAAATAGAAGAAGAAAAAACCTTGAAATGCAAGAACCCATACCCTAGCAAGATTAGGAATGAGTGGGAACATTGAGGCTAGACAAATATGAGTTGTTCAAGGAAAATATGACCCTTATGAAGATCATAACTTTTTGCTCAATGCTCCATTTTGGGTCTTCTTTAGTTTGTTGGAAAGAACATTAACAAAATGAGTTAGCACTTCAAGCTTTAGGTGTAACTATCCCTACAAATGCACAAGAAACCCCCAAAAAATGCATTGAGAAATGATGACTCAATAACTACTAGTATTGGGGAATGTTTTTTTAGACTACCTTGGACGACCTCTTGGATCACACGGTCTCATGAATTTGTGTATTAGGCTCAATTATTTGAGCTTGATAATATATTTTGTTAATTTCATTTAGGTCTAAGTCGATGGTGTGATTTGCAAAAAAATTCTCCAACACCCATTCTTGGTTGAGCAAGGGACCTTTTGTTTTTTGAAATCTTCTTTGGGGGATTTCAAAATCTCCTTTCTCAATGGGGTCAAGAATTCCATGGTAAAAAGTTGTTGGTATGACATATAGGGGTTGAGGACCCCACATAGAGCCTCTACCATTCTTACAAGGTCAACCTTAGGGTTTCAACTCCACCTAGTCAAAGTTTGGACACTAGGTTGAAATGCTCCAATACAACATCCTCCCAACCAATGATCAAATTTGAAGGGATGCTCCTAATTTAAATTTGAAGGGTATATATTCATGATACAATTCATGATGAAAAATTGAAAAAGTAGTTGCACTTCAATTGAGAATAGTAAAATATGTACACTTTTCAAAAAAATGTTGAATAAAATATTGCTCTTCCAATTTTTTCCAATATTAAAAATTAACCAGTCGCTAAATAAATAAATTGTAGTTTCAATAAAAAATAATAATAAGCATACTTTGTCATTTCAAATGTAACCTTTGGATGGGAGAAAAATAAACAAATTTCCATAAAAATATAGGCATTGCTTCAAAGGAATTTCAAAGTGTTAAAAATCACAACATAAAGATTATGACATAATAGCCATTTTATGGAACACCTATATAGGAGATAATTTGTTCTATGTATTAGTATTATGGTTGATGACTCCATCTTGGATCTGTATCTTGAGGTGATCTCAAGCATATGGCAAAGCATGCTCAACCATGTTATTCAATGCCCTTTAAATTCCCCATTAACATATTTGTTATATTAGTTGTAGATCCCATTAGGAAAGAATAATTTGTAGCAAACCTCAAGGTCTTTGCCAAATGAAAAGAATTATATCAAAACAATTTAAGATCCTACTTGATTTATGAGACTCTAGGAATATGCAAATTTAATATGAATAATCCATGATTGATTACTTAAGCTAAAATGTCTATGATTTGGTGCTTTGTAAGATCCATACAAACATGGGCTAAAGGATTTTTTTTTTAAAATAGAGATATAAATGATTTTCATTATATGAAAAAGAGATACATAGCTACGGAGGATGTATCCAAAATTTTAGGAGTTCCTTTGCAAATCTAAGTATATACTAACTATTTAAGCAAAAACTGAATATTCTAAGCTAGACTTCCATACATTATTCTGACAACAATTTTATCAAACTGATCGAGAAGCATAATTAAACGAAAATAAATGGATTATTGAAGTAGAGTGCTAGATTAATCCTCCTTCCCTACAACAAAGGAGAGGGTTCCTTATTCTTCAATTTCAATGGGTTTTGGAGGATTCCCCCCTGAATCTTCTTCTTTGGGGATTAGATGGAAGGAATTGAGAGGATCAAGGTTGTTTGAAGCCCTGGACAGAGAATCAACATGCCATGGAATAACCATACAATGTAATTGTTGATATTTTATCTCTAAGGCGTTGATCCTCCCAATTTGAAGCTGAAGCAATTATAGTATTTATGCCACCTTCCCAATTAAAACATGTTCCAATTTTTAGATTTTTTCACTGAAACTGTGAAAATATTGGTTCGTCGCTTGAAGAGTCTCTTCATACCACCAATTTTTTTTCTTAATGTCTCTACGGCCAATCTCCCCAATTTCTTCTACTGAATAATGATACGCAGAGAGATAAACTATCACCCCTAGCTTTGGACTATAACGATTGAGATAAAAGTCTCACCCCAACTCTGCTAAACTTTGAATTGAAACTATTTTCTATACAATTTGTTGTTGAAAATGCAAGGTCAGAGGAAGGGAAAATGGGAAAATGGGTAACCTAGGAGTCACCAATCCAAACTAGAGTGTTTAGTTGGCATTGAGTTTACAAGATTGCCCACTTGACACTTGCCCCTTTTTTTCCTTTCCACTAGCATGATATCTCCATGAGTCTTAAGCTTCCATAAAACCACCATTCAAAAACCCTCAGCCCAAAACCTTTGTAGACAAAATTTGGTCCTTCCAACTTGACATATAACATAGAGCCTTACCTCCATCAGGGTTTATTCCCACATTCATTAGCGTGCCCACAAAAACTACATTCAATACCTGCTCGAGGTAGATTGCAATTCATGTGCACAGGTATAAATACCCAACGATCGTGTCCTCCATGATGTATTATTTCCATGCTTAGTCTAAAAATTGTGTACAAGTGGCATCAAACATGGTTAAGGGATGTGGGAGGAAGACACCACCCCATTTTTTTACCAATATTTCTGGATTTAGATGAGAAGATAGTTTTTCCCAACAGTCCACCGTACTATTAATTTCATGCTTGATGTGGAGAAAGGAAATTCCTTTGAAACTGGAAGCCATACATTTAATTCTCAAGAGAAATGAGTTTAAGGCATTGTTCCCCACTCCTTTTTTATTTTCCATGGCGCAAATTATGAGCATCGAGTCTCCCAATGCCAAATGGTTTTGGATTCCCATCTCCTTTGCAAGGCTTAATCCCGTCCACAAAGAGTAGGATTCAACAATATTATTAGAAACGTTTCATATCCCCCACACATAGTACATCAATCTTGTTCCTCTAGGATGAACAATACTCCCACCCGCTCTTGTCGCCCATGGCTAAAGGAAATTATTCATCAAGACCACCAAGTCTCTTATTATTATTATTATTATTATTGATTGTTCACTTTATCTCTCAAACCATGCAAAAATGTCTACTATAGTGGATGTTAGAGAATAATCCTTAATGCATAGATATGATGATAACATCAATTTTATTACCTTCTCCATAGCTTGCTCAAGAATCCTATTCTGTCGTAAAAAAATGTTGCTCCAAGTATTCAATGCGACAAAGGATATGTCTCATGGATCTTGGGCTTAAGATGAGGCACATGCAAAGAGAGCTTTGGGGGCATTCTCAAAATACTTGACAAGGTAATGTATCATCACATATATGCCAATGTTGCTATAAACATTAAGAATAAAGTGAAAGACCATGATAGATAAATATGTGAGGGTCAAGAAAAAGGGAATGATCAATTAGTAGAACAAAAAAGTGAGGATTAATGATGTAGAAATCTAAATGAACAAAATTACAATTCTCGCAACAATGATCACAAATTTTGGTAATGCCCATTTTGTATACATTTGTATCTAAACTTAATCAAGAACATGCATATTAAGAATTTTAAGCTAGCATGATAGATTTTTTTATCTCGAACAAAATCATTAACAAAACTAGGTGTGAAACAAATGAAAACTACTCATTATGGTAGTTTGTGGGAGGTTGACACATAAAATATGGATAATAGATGGCATGCCAATCCTTGAATCAGCAGGGATGTTAATGCTCGTAAAACATCAATTCAAGTGGGGATTCGAGAAGACAAAGTGTCAAAGCTTTCATTAAGTAACACTTGAAATGGTAAATATACTAATATGATGGTAGGATTATATTGGCATGAGCTATGTGATATATTTAATGGTATGGAAGGGTACATTGTACCAATGAATAGAAGACAACCAAAGAGGCAAGTAGTGGGTGTTGAATCCTTAGTCTTGATCACGATTCACATCCATCCACATTTAATATTAAAAGTACTATGACCATTGAGCACTCATGAAATGGGAGTCACAATATTAGTTGGTTGTTGAAAATATGAACCTTCTTTTGAGATTTTATAATATTTGTTGTCTTTCATAAATAACAAGTGAATTCAAAAAATTATATTATTAGTCCATGCCATGGGACTATAGCAATGAGATTGCTTTTGATGTGACATTAATTTGCCTTTTACCATAAATTTGTGTATGCAATGTAATGTTTAACATAAGAAAACAAATATATATTTTTGGATATAATAAAAATATTTGTGTTTCTCATTTATAATTGGTTGATAAAATTGAAGTGTTATTGCTCCCTTCACGTCTTTCAATATGTAGAATTAATTACATAATCAATGAATTTGACCAATCACCACATCTAAATATAAAAAGTTGTACTATGTATTTATTATTATGCATTATTATATTTATATTATATTTATTATCTAATATATTATTTATTATATTTATATTATATTTATGAATATTATAGTTACATTCAGCTTATTGTTCATAACAAACAACCCTTAATTATTATCTTTTGACAAAAAATATTCATTACTTGTGCATTTAGTTATATTAAGTTTCATTGTTCAACATGTATTTCCCAATTAACTCGGTAGGGACTGCGTTGCCATGCAACCCTTGTTTATTAAGAGTGATTTTTTAATTACACTCATAGGAGTTTGAATCCCTTGGAAGGGACATGCAGGTTTAAATTTGGATCATTGTTCCCGACTAACTTGGCATAACTACAATAAAAACTAATCTACAACATGAAATAATTTTTAAACAATTTTGTGAGCAATTTTGTAAATGACATCATTTTATACTAATTTATATTATTTAATGGTAATATCATAGAAGTAGGTATTCTTATGGTGAGAACTTAAAAGTTGTTTAAGTAATGCAATAGTAGATGTTTACCACATCTAACTTATGTTCTAGGTTCAATTCTCAATGCAACCCCATTTATTTGGTTCTACTTGTCTCAGAGTTCATTGCCATAAATCCCACCCCTTCCTAATAAATTGTAATTTCAATAATAATAATAAAAGTATACTTTGTAATTTCAAATGTAGCCTTCGGATCAGACAAAGGTAAATAAATTTCCATAAAAAATACAAGCACTTCTTTAGAGGAATTTCAAAGTGTTAAAAATCATAACACAAAGCTTATGACACAATGGCCATTTTTGTGGACACCCATATAATAGATCATTTGTTATGTTTCTCAACATGATGGTCAAGGACCCCATTTTGGATTCATATCTTGGAGTTATCTCAAGCATATGACAAAACATACTCAACAATAGGATTCAATTCCCTTTAAACTCCCCATTAGCATATTTGGTATGTTAGTTGTAGATCCCATTAGGAAATGATAATTTGTTGAAAACGTTAATGTTGAACAGGATAAGTCAACTGAGTGGGGGGGGTGCGGGGGTGAATCAGTTGTATAAAATTTCTTTCATTTGATAAGCAGATTACTTATTAATCAATTAATCATGCCTTTAACATTTAACTTGCAGTAATACATTTAACCAATAAATAGACAATCACATAAATAAAATAGTGACACAATGATTTTTCATGAGGAAACCCAAAAGGGAAAAACCTCTTCTTCTTATGAATGAAAGCCAAGCTCCAACTCCTCTTTACATTCTTATTTTATCTGAGCTACAACCAAGATGAGGTTGCTACCTCTATTTCTTCAGCACCTACTAAATGGAAGCTACAACTCCCAGATCTACAAGCACCAACTTGTACAGGAGACTTTTACAGTCTCCCCTTGCTCCTCCCTACCACCCTGGAATCCTTCTCTATCACTAAGAGCCTGCAAACTAACTCTTTATCTTCTTTGTCAAATATTAGACATTTAAGTCCTCTCTGTTTATATATTCATATCAAAATCCATCCTTGACCAAACCTCATAAATTTATCAATCTGCGCATATATATTCTCTCCTTAATCTTTGCTTTGTTTTCATCATTTCTTCTCACTGTTTCAGAGCTTCAGCTCCACCATTATTCCCCACTCGTCACCCATAATCTCTCACACAATTTCTTTGACAATCAGAGTGTACATTAGAATCCTCATGCTTTGAAGAATTAGTTACAATAACTGAACAACTACCTTACATAAATTATTATTAGCTAAGGCATCAAGAAGAACAGCAACCGTTCGATCTGTTTCATCATTTAATCAGCGTTGTTCAATGAGCATACGTTGAGTTTTGACTTTTCAACAGAAACAAGCCTCGAGCGCATCGGCAAGACATTTGTGCTAAACCATATGCCCATTGGTTGTGACCACGGGCTTAATCAAAAAGGCGCTTTCATGATTTGCATATCGGCAATCCTGAGGTGAAGACATCTCGCTTGTTCATGTTGCGATCCCTGAAATGGGGCTTAGCTTCGTGCTAGCTCCTCCCTTTCATACGACCACCGATGGTAACCACAACCTACGCCAAAAAGGTGTTTTCGCGTTTCGCACTTCGGGAGTTAGAAGGTTGGGGAATTTTTTTCCTTTGACTGTCAGTTAGCGAAATGATAATCGCTAGCCATGTGTCCTTTGCATCCAACGGTCCTCATCTTATCGTGATTTCAGAAGATAGAGCACTCCTCTCTTGACTTTCTAGTCAGCGAAACGCTGACCTCTTGCTACATGTACTCTGCATTTCGGCATTTCGCATTTCGGCGTTTCAGTGATGTAGTGTTTCGACACTCCAAATCGTAATCCCCGAGATGATCTGACAGCTTCACAATTGATATGGTGGATATAGATCAGAAGGTTCTCGTTAACTTCTTGGGGACAGATGAACGGTCATATACGACTCTTATATTACCCCTCCAATGATTAATCCAACGAACATGACTTAATCATTCATTGAGATGGATGGTTGTCGAGGTTTCGGTACTTTGGCCATCAGGTCTTCATGACCTCCAACAAAAAATCTCGAAACCGTAGATCATGTGATGTGTGTCCCTTTTGGTATTTCGTGATCAAACAGTCCTGATCTCATCGAAACTTTGTGCTCCGATTGACGACTCACAGCCTTTTGGGACTTTGCGTTTCGCAATTTTGCGTCTTGCGATGTCAAAGGTTGGAGCTCCTCCTTTCTTTGCTTCCCGATATCTGATTTCTGCTTATATTTGGATCGATGGTCCTTGACTCTCTATGATCCAACGGTCTGGATTGAATCGTGAATTTGCGTTTCGGTATATCGAGAAGCATGCCTCCGTTCTCTAAACTTGTAATCTCTGAATTCTCAAATCTCTCAACTTGCAATTTTTGAATTCATGAATTCCGAAGGAACTCTCAACGAAAAGTTTGACATTAATGACAAAACATGTGCAAATTGACCAACAAACTCCCCCTTTGGCATTGATGGCAAACTTTAAATCTCTTCTCCCCCTTTTGACATCTACGACAAAGGAATCAACCATACACCCTCTGAGCAAAGAAAAACCACTTGCAAAGATGTATCATTTCAGCAACAACTCCCCCTATCAATAATAGTCAATAAACCTGTGCAGTCTGATTTTATAATGAAGCCCTTGCAATCTTGAGAATGAAATGAAATTACAAAGGGTAAACCCCCAACTGATCCCTGAGACTTTCAAATTKCATTTTAGGTAAAGGTTTAGTAAATACATCTGCAATCTGATCCTTTGTGCCAACATATTCCATTTTAATGACTTTAGACACAACCTGCTCTCTTAGAAAATGAAATTTAATGGGAATGTGCTTTGTTTTTTAATGCATAACAGGATTTTTAGAAATACTAATTGCACTAGTATTATCACAAAAGATAGTTATAGGTTCATCATAATGAATATGAATATCTTCCAGCATCTGTTTCATCCATAGAACCTGAGTGCAACAACCTCCGGCTGCTATGTATTATGCTTCGGTAGTAGACAGAGACATTGTTGATTGTTTTTTACTTGACCAACTTACAAGACATCCTCCAAGAAAAAATGTTGCTCCACTAGTACTCTTCCTGTCATCAACACAACCTGCCCAATCAGCATCAATGAAAGCATATAACTCAAGTTGATTACATGTAGGATACCACAAACCATATTTTGTTGCTCCCTTAAGATATCTGAAAATTATTTTGACTACAAGTAGATGAGAAGTTTTTGGTCAAGCTTGAAACCTGCCAACTTGACAAACTGCATGCATAATATCAGGTCTTGTAGCTGTAGCATAAAGAAGACTACCAATCATAGATCTGTATATTGTCTGATCAACATCTTTAGTATTATCAAACTTACTTAATTTACAGCCAGTAACCATGGGAGTGCCAACTAGTTTAGAATCTTCCATTTGAAATTTCTTAAGCATTTCATTGATATACTTGGTTTGAGAAATGGAAATACCTTTATCAGATTGAGTAATTTGCAAGCCTAGGAAAATCTTCATTTCTCCTAGCATGGACATCTCAAACTCTTTCTACATACTTTCAGCAAACCGTTTACTGAGCCTATTATCATCACTACCAAAAATGATATCATCTACATATATCTTAACAATGATCAGGCTATCATTTTCTTCTTTAATATATAGATTATTATCAGTGTTACCTTTCCTGAATCCTTGCTGCCTCAAGTAATTGTCAATTCTGGAATACCAAGCCCTTGGTGCTTGCTTCAACCCATACAATGCCTTTTTCAACCTGTAAACATATTGTTCTGCTTCTTGTACCTGAAAACCATCTAGTTGTTCCATATATACTTCTTCCTCTAAATCACCATTCAAAAATGCAGACTTTACATCCATTTGATAAACTTTAATGTGTTTAGAACTAGCATAAGCTAGAATCAGTCTAATAGATTCCATTCTTGCAACAGGAGCAAAAGTTTCTCCATAATCTATTCCTTCTACCTGTGCATACCCTTTACAAACCAATCTAGCCTAATTTCTAGTTATTTTACCTGCTTCTTCCATCTTATTTATGAAAACCCATTTAGCCCCTATGACATTCTTATTCAAAGGTCTGGGAACCAATTCCCGTGTCTTATTCTTTTCTATTTGACTAAGTTCTTCATTCATTGCTTTCATCCAGTATTCATCTTTAATTGCTTCTTCAATACTTTTGGGTTCAATCAAAGAAAGTAAAGATACATGTTCATGAGTTGAGGTGGATTCTTGCCTTCTGCTTCTTGTTCCAACACCTGCATTTAAGTCAGCAATTATTTGTTCTTCAGGGTGATTTTTTTATATTCTCTTGCTTGGAGTCTTTGATGGAGTCATGCTTTTGGATGGAGTTGTACCCTGTATCAAAGTAGGATTTAATTGTTCACTGTCAGCAACCTTAGTTTCTTCTATTTCACTTACTT
>ML782588.1:297232-310583 GCA_009831015.1 Picea engelmannii
CTGGTCCCTCTAGATTCCTCTACCACCTTCAGTAAGTCGGTACCTAGGATGACAAAACAACCCAAGTAGAATTCAATAGGCCATCCGTCAGGGCCCAGACTCTTTCCTTTTTGAAAAGAGTGTAACACTTCTATCAGTTCTTTGTCTATGACCAAGGCCGATAAGGGTTTTGCTTCGTCTTCATCAATAAAGCGGGGAAATAACCGTGCAACCTTGATGATTTCTGCGATGGACATCTCCTCTTGGGATGAATAAAGTTCTTTGAAATGTTTGGTGCCCAGTTTAGCTAGTTCGTTGTGATTTTTGAATTCTTCACCTCTCTGATTCCTCAGACTCCAGATGGTGTTGGTCATCTTTCGTCCTTTGGCAAATGCTTGAAAAAATTTGGTGTTTTCATCTCCACAAGCTAACCATAAAGCCCGTCTCTTTAATCTCCATTGTGCTTCTCTTTCTGCTAGTATGGCCCTGCATCTTTTCTCTAATCCAAAAAGTTGTTCTTTTGTTTCCTGATTTAAAAACCCTTGACCTTCCCCATCGTGTAGCTTTGCCACCTTTGAATCGATGTCAATCACTTTCTTGTCTTCTTTTAATTTTTTCTCTCTGGCCCATCCTTTTGTGGCTTGTTTGAGTCGTTTGAGGTTCTCAACGAAAAGGACCACCGCAAGGAATTGAGAATCTTCAGGTATATTTACCCATAACTCCCTTACCAAATCAAGAAAGGTTGGGTCATTCAGCCCACCCTCAAAGAATTTGAAGGGGCTCACCACCCTTCTGTTTTTTGCCCGAAATTCAATCAGGATTGGGAGGTGATCTGACTCTTCCCCATAAGTAACCCATTGCCTGACCAAATAAGAAGATTTAAGAAGATCTTCGATCAGCAAAAAACGGTCCAGGCATTTTGCCACTTGTTCCAGCCCCACCCGTCCATTGCACCAAGTTGGAGATAACTTTTGGGGTTCGACGTCCATCAGTCCCTCTTGTTCCAGAAAATTTAGGAAGAAATTGTTTAAAGGATTTGGTGCAGCTTGAGGGCCCCACACTTCCGAGGCTCCTAGCGAAAAATTTAGATCCCCACCGAGTAGGAAATCCTTTCCCTAAAACCAATCACACTCTGCTAAGGAGTTCCAATAAATTTGATGGTCCTGATGTAGTCCATAGATGTTTATGATAGTTAATTTTTGCCCCAGATCTGTAGAAGAGATAATAAGTTCAATCCCTAAGACAAAACCCCAAACACTTTCCACTTTGCAACTTCTTTTCCTCCACCCTGTGGCCAGGCCCCCCGAACGGCCTCTGGCATCTACTACTGCAGACGACCAGCCCGGGAGTAGAGTTTCCATAGCTTTTACCACAGTAACACTTTCCCCTAAAGTTTCTTGTAAAAGTATGACCTCTAGTGAGTTTTGTTCGACCAGCCTTCGTAGAGACGATTTTTTTGTCGGGTTCACCAACCCTAGGCAGTTGAAAGAAACAATCTTCATGGGGAAACTTCTTCCTAGGGAGGCTTTCCTCTAAGCACCCATTCAATTGAGTATTGTCTACCAGATTCTAGATCAATTTTGGCCCTGTCTTGTGCAAGGTAAAGGTGTGATTTCTGCCCCCTTCCTTTGCCCACCGAGACATTTCGGGGGAGAGACCCCAACCCTCTCCCTTCTGACATCTATGAGCCATTCTCCAAGGGGTCCTCTTTGACCACTGAACAATTCCTAAGGTGATAACGTACTTTGGAGTCTTCTAAAGATGAGTCAGTTGAGGCGGAAGGAGTGGCTTGAGCTAAGGAAAGGGTGGAAAGGAGAGAAGCAGCCGAGGTAAGGGATGAGGGAGGTTTTGGAGAGGGGTCTGGAGGAAAAAAATGTTTTACAGAGAAGGGAGGGTGACAAAAGAGAGAGCGATCCATCGGTTGTTTCGGTTCTTTCGCCCTCCCCAAGTTTGTGGATGGAGTGATGAGTGGTGGGGCAAAAACCGATGATGAGGAGGATAAGGAGCAAAAGAGGGAGGTCAAGTTGCATAGAGAGTACTTCCTACTTGGAATAGGAGGGGAAATCCCTTTGTTTACTTCCAGAAAATTATACTCCAAAGAAATAAAAGGTAAGGAAGTACCGGTAGTAACAGCCAAAGGTGACATACCCGATAAAGTGCGATCCCAAAGAAGGAGGTTCCCTGCATTAGGCGAAGTGAGCAAGTCAATAACCTTTGGTATAATAGCTCTAGTTCCCTGAGAACTCCAACGACCCGAGCTCGGATCTTTTGTATCCAGTTTCTATGTTCGTTGCATCCCTTTACCCTTATGCCTCTTTGATTCCCACGGTGTTTCCAGTTTTTTCCTCGGAGGAGAGGAAGAGGAGCTCGTGCCTTTGGTTTTCCTGTCGGATCCTTTGAAGGGTAGAGGGAAAGTTGCTAACCCATGGCCATAAACGTGGCATCTATGACATCTGAAGGGAATTCCTTCATAGTACAACATTTCTACAAAAGTCTCGACTGCCAATTCGATTGTAAGCTCTTGTAATAAACCCTTTTTCAGATTAATCTTGACCAAAATGCAAGCCACCGTCATGATTCCCGTATCTAAAAGACATGTTGACTTCTAAATAGCTTCCTAGTAGATCCCCAATGGCCGCAAATCTGTGAGTGTTCCAGTACTCTTAACTTTGACACGATTGCTTCTTCTTAAAAATATATAAAAGTTTTTTGGATTAAGATATTAACTTTGACGCGATTACTTAAGGTAGTGTTTATTATAAAATATAAATATGGTCATAATACAATAGGAGGTGAAAGTATGTTTATATATATATATATATATATATATATATATATATATATATATATATATTTAAGAATGATTATATATTAAAAATATATAGAGGGAGAAAGAGAGGAAATTGATAATTGGTTTTTATCTAAATGAGATTAGAGGTCGATTCCAATTAGCTTCCACTAAATCACTAGGTAAAAGTAAATCAATGAGAAATAATATTTCAATTTTTATCTTTATCCAAAAATGATAATTTTGGATAATAAAAAGGTAAAATAAAAATATAAAGTAAACAACTAAAAAGAAGAAATAACTAACCAAAATATCAAATAGATTCTTCTAACTGAAAAATAGATTCTTGTAACTCTAATTAGAAAAATTGGAGAGAAATTAATTCTAAATGGTTATAATTCTAATCATCAAAAGAGTTGAAAAAATAATCCTAAAGTTCGATTTGTTCACTATAAACCAGAGATGAATGAAATCACGTCTATCAAGTCCGCCTAAAATGAGTTTGAGCGAAGTTTCGATATTGCAAGTGTTTGTTATTACCAAAAACATGACCTAATTGAAAGTTTATTTTAAAACATAGTTATCTTTGAAAGTTAATTTTAAAACATAGTTATCTTTCTTTACTACAAAAATTCTCTGATAGACATTATTTATTTGCTTGGAGTAGATTATTTAATCCTTCTACCTGGAAATCACTTCTCTTGCCGTGTATATAATTTTCTACAAGGAAAAATGAATTTTTTAATTTTTTATCGGAAAAATGAAAAGAAAATGATAAGTCTCTCGACATAAGTTTATTTTTTATTTTTCACTGTTAGTAAATTATTTCTTTTTTAAAGTGAAGACCCAAAAAAAACACTAAAATAAAAAGAAAAAGATAAGTCCCAAGACCGAAGTTTCTGGAAATCTGTTTTCTAGCCGACAATTTAATTTTCTACAAGGAAAAGTGAAAGTATTTATTTTTTACGAGAAAAATGAAAAGAAAAAAAGTCTTTGAAGTCTACTTTAATTTAAATTTAAAATTAGACGAGGGACAATGTACATGGAAAATTGAAAATACATTCTTTGACAAATTGAAAATACGTTGTCCGACAAATGTTTCTCAGTGTGTACATTGTCCCCTCAAGCTACCTCGATATCCTCATGTTTGATCGTGGCGAGCTTGAAATCAACATGCACTTATTTTGGCTGATCGATGTGTGAGCTTGGGTGTTTCTATGATCAAAATTTGGATGTCATCGACTACTTACTCAATCCCCCTTCTCGTTGCTCTGTGTTCATGATGGTGGTAGATTTGTTATTTCTTAAATCCTTCTTGGTCGAACCTGAAGCTTCAATACTCTTGTTGCTTTTCGTTGTGCATGCAGATCGCACAGAAGCATCACGTCACCCTTCGTTGTGTTGGATTTTTTTTCTTTCCTATTTCTTTCAGCCTCCAAGAAAGGTACTGCGACCAGACCTCCCAAAAGGATCTAGCAGGGAGGAGGGGGAGCCCTTTTTTCCTTCGAGTGGGTGCATTATCAGTGTGTAGTCCTACGAGATTCAAAGACAGGAGTTTGAGAAATGTATGGGTACATTTTCTCAGTTCATGCGGATAAATAAGTTCAGCGTTAAGTGCCTTGCCTTTCCTGAGGTATGTATATACAAACACATTTGATCAATCACAAAACTATAAATGTGTTGAACCTACACATAATATATCTAGCTAGAAAATACCACACACATTTGTAGAGAGAAATTGAGAAAGAAGAAGCAAGAGAGAAAGAATGGGAGAATTCTCATTAATCGTAATGAATAATGAATAATTTACACATGATATACTCTATATAACTCAACCAATGCAAACCAATGCGCCATAATGGTGGTCTAGAGTGATTTGGACACACACCAACAGTTACGGGAGTAAATTGCCACCTAGTCTAGTCTCTCAGGAAATTACGAGAGTGAACTGCCACCTAGTTGAATTAACTAGTCTATCAATCTTCAATTAACTGACTGAAACATAGTGAAGTGAGGAGGAGATCAAGGAATCATGGGTAATGCACTAGTATGTTGATGATACCAAGGCTAATGCACATTAGTTGGTGATCATTCCAATATTGCATGGTGACAAAACCAATGCAGCATCTAGACTCCACTCAACTAGTCAAACTGAAGTGAAAACTAAAGAGAATATTCTCCCTAGAGGAATATTCTTCCTAAAATATAGGAGACTGGATAATGACTAATAAACAAGGAAAAATCTTAGGAAAAAGAAATCCTAGGTGTGTGTGATGTAACTCCAACACCCCCCCTGAACATCACTATGGTGAAAATAAAAAGAATGGGTCCCGACAACAAGGCCATGTTAGGTACCCAAATACAAAAGATACACTGAAATAAAGTGAGAAAAGAGGGAAAACCTCATGGGAACCCCCCCCCTCAAGGTACAATGTATGTAAAAAAGAAGCACTAACTTGCTAGGCAACTGTGTCCTTCACTCCAAGACGACTTCGTAGAGAATGGAACTTCTGCTCAGTGAAGGCCTTGGTGAAGATGTTTGTCGTATGTTCTGCTGAAGGACAAAATTGTAGGTCGATGATCCCCTCATGTACTAAGTCTCGGATGTAGTGCATGTGGATCTCCATGTGCTTCGTTTGCTGCCTCGATCTGGTTGTCACACTAGATGACGATCGACCGATGAAAGTGAATGCCCAACTCAATGAGAAAATGTTGTAGCCATATAGCTTGAATGGTTATGTTAACTACCCCTCTGTACTCTGCCTCGACTGAAGAAAGAGCAATCATAGCCTGCTTCTTGCTCGACCAATAGATAGGCCCAGAACCAAGACTGAGTGAGTAACCAGATGTGGACTTGCGATCAGTGCTATTGCCAGCCCAGTCAGAATCAGTGAACACGATGAGATCTAATGTAGAGTCTGTTGCATAATGAATCCCAAAGGTGATGGTGCCCTGTACGTATCGAAGGATACACTTTGCAACTTTCCAATGTAGCTCATGCAGATCCTACATGAACTTGGAAACTACACCAACTGCATAGGAGAGGTCTGGTCTGGAGTCTGTGAGATACAACAAGCTCCCCACTAGATGTCTGTATAGTGTGTTGTCAACCAGTGGAGTGTCCCCCACATCCTCAAGTTTGAGTCCTGATAGGAAAGGAGTCGGAGCAGACTTGCAGTCTGTCATGTGAAATCTCTCAAGGAGATTTTGAGCATACTTGACCTGAGACAGTTTGATGCCTGATGCATCCTTAGTGATCTCAAGTCCAAGGAAGAAGTGTAGCGGACCCATGTCCGTCATCAAAAAATTGTCATGTATAATCCTCTTGATTGTAGCAATCGATAAAGTCGAGCAACCAATGATCAACAAATCATCAACATACAGAACTAAGCATATAAGTGAATCAACCGTCATGAGCATGTAGACATTCGGGTCTGATTTACAACGTATAAAGTTCTGTGACAACAGGTAGGAGTCCATCTTGGCATACCATGCCCTCGAATCTTGCTTGAGGCCATAAAGAGACTTCTTCAATCGACAGACCAAAGATGAATCCTATATAAATCCCTGAGGTTGCTCCATATAGATCTCCTTAGAGAGATCACCATGAAGAAATGCATTCTTCATGTCCATTTGATGGACTTCCCACCCCTTGGTTGCTATAATGGCAAGTGCCAAACGTATGGAATCCATCTTCGCTACTAGAGTGAAGGTCTCATCATAGTCAATGCCATGCACCTACTGAAAACCTTTGGCAACAATCCTGGCTTTGTATCTGTTAATTTGTCCATCCGTTGCGCTCTTGGTTCTGCACACCCATCTGCACTAAACAAGTTTCCTTCTAGAAGGAAGGGGAACCAGATTCCAAGTCTGGTTCTCGAGGAGAGAGTTGTACTCCTCCAGTATGGTGGATTCCCAAAAGGGATTTCCAGCAACCTCGCCATAAGACTGTGGATCTGAAGACTAAACCAATAAAAGATGCCTGGAGGGTAATGGTTCAGTGGCAGTGAGTGCAATAGGAGGCTCCTCAAAATTAGATCGAGTCCTCCTAGTATTGGTTGGTTCACCAACAAGATCCCCTGCATCTTGAAGAGCAGTCTGGGCCCACTTGGGCCTCTGCTCTGGCTCTGCATCTGCATCTGATTGTACTGACTTTGTATCTGGATCATCTAAATCCTCTGAATCAGATTTCTCGTCTAAAGAAGAGTCAGCATGTGCATGCTCATCATCTCAGACGGGTGGAAGAATGAAGGTGTCTGCATGCGGCTGTTGAGGTACATGCGAGACACTTTACTCGAATTGGACACTTCGCTCAATTATGAGCCAGTCTGAGGAAAGATCAATAAGTCTGTATCCCTTCACACTATCGAGGTATCCAACAAAAATACACTCTGTGGATCAAGTGCCTTCCTCTTTTCAGACGAAATTTGGGCCCATGTACGTGAACCAAAACTACGAAAGTGGGTCACTTTCGGTTTGAGACCGCTCCAAGCCTCGTTGGGGGTCTTATCCTTGACATATCATTGGGGAGATTGTTTTGGATGTAGGTTTCACAATTAAGTGCTTCGGCCCATAGTCTTTGTGGTAGTGACTTTGCATGTAGCATGGAAGATGCCATCTCTTTTAGAGCTCTATTTTTCCGCTTAACAACTTTGTTTTGTTGTAGAGTATAGGGAATTGTGTGCTGCAACTGAATATCTGCCTCATGACAAAGATTTTGGATCTCATGATTGACATACTCTCCCCCGTTATCAGTTCGAAGGACTTTGATTTTCTTTCTTGGTTGTATCTCAACCAAGGCTTTGAAATCTTCGAGGTGTTGAATGACCTCTGATTTTTGCATGAGAAAGTAAATCCATGTGAAACGTGAGAAATCATTAACAAAAACGAGAACAAACCTCACTTTGTTGATTGATGGATGCGTAAAAGGACCCATGAGGTCACTATGGATCAGATCTAAAGGAGAGGAAGCTCTCTGAGTCTTTCCTTTGTTGAATTTCTCTTGAGGGTGTTTTCCAAGGACACATCCCTCACAGATTCCTTTGGAGAAATGAATGTCTAGTAGACCATCAACCAATCTTTGCTTGCAAAGCTGTTGCATATATATGAAATTCAAATGCCTGAACCTTTCATGCCATATCCTACTACTTTCATCAGCATGGGTAAGCAGTAAAGTAGAATCTGGTTCAATAAATTCAGAAAATGTACACAATTTAGATTGATGATTTACCTCATTGGTAGCAACCTTGGAATTGGTTTGCATGTCATAGATGTCCACTGCATTTGGTGTGAATATGACTTTCTTTCCAGTGTCGAAATTCATCATCTGATACACGGAGAGAAGATTGATGGAAAGTTTGGGAACGTGCAACACATTCACGAAGCTTATGTTGGTGAGTTCAATCCTTTCTTTGCCAATGACCTCGACTGGAGAGTTGTCCCCCATCAGAATAGAAGGACCTTTGCATGCATCCAATGAAGAATAGACTACTTTTGTGGCAACCATGTGATGTGATGCTCCTAAATCTATGATCCAAGCATCGAGAGAGGAGTTGATGGCAATCAAGGCATGGCTAGAATTGTCTTTCTTGGGATTATGATATTCCAACTTCTTCTTCTTGGCACCCTCAGGGATGCGATCTCCAAGGTTATTTTGCTGAAGTATTTGAGTCATTAGATCTATTTGTTTCTGCATGCATGCAGATTCTGGATGGAATCCTTTATGGCAGTATGCACATTTCTCCCCCTTTCTTCCCTTTCCACCTTTGGATCCGCAGGCATCGGTGAAGGGTTTTGAGTACCCTTCCTTCTTTGGATTTGCATGACCTTTACTTTTGTCTTTATCTTTAGATTTCTGATATTGATGGCTGCCATCTTGCACAATAAGTGCATGCGCCTTTGGGCCTTTGATTTTGCCCATGTTGATGAGCTTGCTTTGCTCTTGTGTCAGGGATTCGATAAATTCCTCAAGAGAATGCATCTTCCAAGTGGCTCCAGAGGTGAATTTGACAAAATGGAATGTGGATATGAACACGGAGAATTCAATACCAAGTTTGGAGAGAATGGTGACAACCATTTGTTTCTCCTCCTTAGATTTATTAACCCCGCAAGCTTTGAGTTGCGATAATAAATCCTTGTATTTTGTAAAGAAATTTTAGAGATTGTTGAATCTTTTTAGATCCAATGTGAGCAATTCCTCCTAGAGCATGTGTCCCCTCTTCTCATCTCGTTTGCCAAAGATCCATTCCAAGGTGGTTCAGAATTCATTGGGGGTTTTACATAAAGATATGTGAAAAAGGAGATCGGGAGAGATGAGACTGCAAATTGTTCTGAATGCTTCATCCATTCGATTTGGATACTCAGATTTTTCGCTACAATCCCCTGGTTTAGAGATGCATGATTATTCTCTCCTTCCATGCAAAGTAATTGTAAGGTGTAAGAATGAATTCTTTTGGGAATTCCATTTTTTCGTTGTCTTCAATCTTTGGTACCTGCAAAAAATAACTTGGTGTAGCTTTGCTTAGCAGTCCGTCAGCTCTGATACCATGTAAATGTGTTGAACTTGCACATAATAGATTTAGCTAGAAAATAACACACACATTTGCAGAGAGAAATTGAGAAAGAAGAAGCAAGAGAGAAAGAATGGAAGAATTCTCATTAATCGTAATGAATAATGAACAATTTACACATGATATACTCTGTATAACTCAACCAATGCACACTGGAGGAGAAGCCAATGCTACATAGTGGTGGTCTAGAGTGATCTAGACACACACCAACAGTTACGGGAGTACACTGCCACCTAGTCTAGTCTCCCATGCAGTTACAGGAGAGAACTGCCACCTAGCCAAGTTAACTAGTCTACCAGTCTTCAGTTAACCGACTGAAACATAGTGAAGTGAGGAGGAGATCAGGGAATCGTGGGTAATGCGTTAGTATGGTGATGATATATCATCTTGTTTGCCAAAGATCCATTCCAAGGTGGTCCATAATCATTGGGGGTTTTACATGAAGATATGTGAAAAAGGAGATCGAGAGAGATGAGACTGCAAATTGTTCTAAATGCTTCATCCATTCGATTTGGATACTCATATTTTTTGCTACAATCCCCTGGTTCAGAGATGCATGATTATTCTCTCCTTCCATGCAAAGTAATTGTAAGGTGTAAGAATGAATTCTTTTGGGAATTCAATTTTTTTGCTGTCTTCAATCTTTGGTACCTGCAAAAAATAACTTGGTGTAGCTTTGCTTAGCAGTCCGTCGACTCTGATACCATGTAAATGTGTTGAACCTGCACATAATAGATTTAGCTAGAAAATAACACACACATTTGCAGAGAGAAATTGAGAAAGAAGAAGCAAGAGAGAAAGAATGGAAGAATTCTCATTAACCGTAATGAATAATGAACAATTTACACATGATATACTCTGTATAACTCAACCAATGCGCACTGGAGGAGAAGCCAATGCTACATAGTGGTGGTCTAGAGTGATCTGGACACACACCAACAGTTACGGGAGTAAACTGCCACCTAGTCTAGTCTCCCAGGCAGTTACATGAGAGAACTGCCACCTAGCCGAGTTAACTAGTCTACCAGTCTTCAGTTAACCGACTGAAGCATAGTCAAGTGAGGAGGAGATTAGGGAATCATGGGTAATGCGTTAGTATGGTGATGATACCAAGGTTAATGCACATTAGCTGGTGATGATCCCAATGTTGCATGGTGACAAAACCAATGCAACATCTGGACTCCACTCAACTAGTCAAACTGAAGTGAAAACTGAAGAGAATATTCTCCCTAGAGGAATATTTTTCCTAAAATATAGGAGACTGGATAATGACTAATAAACAAGGAAAAACCTTAGGAAAAAGAAATCCTAGGTGTGTGTGAAGTAACTCCAACAAAAACTTGCTGGCATAAATTACCCTGGGCATTCTATAATGTCTCACAGAAGAACTCCAAACACAATGCCCACTAAATTACAAGCATGATTGATTTTCTACATGCCAAATTAAGCGCGGGCGACATTTTCACAAACCTGTCAATTTTACGAGGCATAATTCTATTTCGAGCATTTCTCTTCATTTTCAACAAATACTACCCTCCTCATTGAACATAAATCTTGCTGGCCGAACTTCATCTTGGTTCTATAATACTAGTCTCTTTGAAATCTCTCCAATTCAAAGATTGCTAAAATCACTAAAAATCTTTGGTTTCAAAAGCCAATTAAGGCATACACCTCGATCTACCTATGGATTTTGTGAAGTCATCCCATATTTCATTAGGAAGACAAGCACTCAGGCATCCCTACCGAGACCAAACAATATCCCCCTACTCAGAGTTCCCCAATATTCGAAAACCTGCCAAATCTGACCCCAATAAGCTCATCTGCAATCAAAACCTAACTCGACTACAGGGGACATCCCACATATCGTTTGTTAGACTGGAATTCCATAACATTTATGCATATTGCTAAAAAATGGAACAAATATTTACCTTGACATAAATGCCTCTGAGAAATTGACCCTGACCAGCCCTCCATCCACCACCTCAACTTTTATGATTTTCCCACTGCAAAGACATACACACAATTGATCTACGAGAATCACGACTGAATTGTAGAGGAAAACAGAATTAGGCTTTCTTGATATTAAGAGGCAGTACATAACTCACTATGGAAGAACAGATTTAGCTTCGTGGATATTAAGAGAGCTCTGCTTGGCATGAGGAACTCCCAGTTTCATGTGATACTGGTTTACTCTAGACAAGGCACCTACAACAATACACCCACAACACAAGTACCGATATGATATGAAGTCAGAAAGCAAAGCAAGAATCACATTCTAACACAGTTGATGTAAGGAAAGACCATGATAATTACACAGAAAGGAGGCACTCGTAACAATGCCCGTTGTTATTTCTCCTCCTCTTACCCCTACCTTACCTACACATTCCCCCATTCATAGAATAGTGAAATTCCTCAAAATCCTTTTTTGGTGGCCTTGTTTTTTCTTCCCCCTTCAATCATGTATGCTTCTCTATAGTTTCAAGTCGCTCGATTTCGTTTATGCACGCTTGTGGGCCACTCTCTTGAAGCAACTCCTCGAGCCCAGGCCAAGTGAGAACACAATTCCTCTTCTCTAGAAAAAAACACTGAACACTAACACCAGATAATAGGCAACTAATAGAGCACTCAACATCATTAAGGAGAAATCGACTCAACATGCATTATTTTCTTAAACCAACTGCAAGTGAAAGACCCAAGCGAATGGAAGGAAATGATGATGACGACGATCCTGATAAGGTAAGTAATATTCCCCTCTTTTCATTGACTATTACGATCCCTCCCATTACAAAATGTCATTAATAGATGGAAATGGTACCCACTAACATATTAGAATCCTAAGAGCAGAAGAAAGCAGGGAAGGTAATGGCTCTGCTAACAAGTATAAGATGGAGCATCATCCAAGTAAAGCGTTACATGTATGCGGAGGCTTTCTTGACTGCAGTGAGATGCCTTCGACCGCAGTGAGACTTTGGGAGCTTCAAAGCTTGTTAGGAATGTCAGCAGGGGTCGGAGTTTAGCCAATCATAGTTGCATATTTTAAAATTCATTTTAAAACATTTACAAATAAAAAAAATAATGAAAACACACGAGGGATTTAAGTCCCATCCCATGTTTCACTAGCAAACGGAAAAAATGATAAAGAATAATGAAAAATTCTGAAAATATTTTTGAATTTCAAAAATATTCAAATTAATAAAATTAATTCAAAAACTTAGTAAAAACATTGCAAAACTAAAACCTAACCGGTTGCTATAGTACCTGCATTGCAAAACTAAAACCTAACCGGTTGCTATAGTACCTTGGCAGTACTAACTAGGTGTGTTTTTGGCGAGAACTTAAAAACTATTGAATAATGAAATATTAGGTTCTAGTTTAATTCTCAATGCACCCCATTTATTTGGTTCTACTTGCTTCATTGTTTACTACCTCTCAGTCCCCACAAACCCAAAATACATTCGCACGCATACCATTCGATACGATACCATACAATCTACTCCCAAGATGTAAAGGAGACAGAAGCCACGTCGTCTATGTCGCAAGCTCTCGTGTGTCAAAGCCGTTTATTCTCCAGGTTTTTATTCTGCCTTCATACATCAATGTTTGATGTATCAAATCCCACCTAAAATTCTGAACAGTCACAAAACTACTGTATTGGGCAATTTTACTCAGTCGCGATTCTACTTTATTGGGGCAATAAAGATGGGTGGAACCCTTTTTTAGGGCGGCTTTCTGAAGTGTCCCTCGATTTCTTCAAATTTAGGGGCACTTTCTTGAAGTGGGTGCTTGATTTTTTCAATATTTGTGCAGGTTTTTCACAATGGGTACTTGAATTTTCCAAATCATGTGGCGATTTGGGAATTACATACTGTCCGTCTGCAAGAAATGACGAAAACGATGATATTTGGGATAGTTATATGAGCCGAGACTCTCTGTTCTTTGCACGAAATCAGGACTGCACAAATTTTGGGGGGTTTCAGCTCTTGGGCATTAGTTCTCAGTCATGAATTCTATCAGG
>ML782588.1:342510-357119 GCA_009831015.1 Picea engelmannii
TGGTTTGACCGGTTCAAGTTGGACCCTCGACCGGTTCCGGTACCGGTTTCGGTTTTTAAAACTATGGTCTTGACTTCTGATTTCGAGATGATCTGGGTATGATGCACTACTTCTTGGGACAAGAAGTATGATAGAGGACCAATGAGACTTTTCCTAAGTCAAGGAAAATATACAGTGGGGATATTAAAGACGTTCAGTAGGACATAATGCAAATCCATGACTACACTGATGGTGATGGATTTGATGAAAAATAAACGATGATGATTCAGACGAGATTGCTCCACATATGTACCGACAACTGATTGGATCATTGATGTATCTGGTTAACACTAGACCTGATATATGCTATGCATTGAATGTGCTTAGTCAATCCATGAGTCAACTGAGACAGACTCACTGGATAGCAGTAAAGCATGTATTGAGATATATATGAGGCACAGTTGGATATGGCCTGAGATATGCCTCCAGTGTGAACTTGAGTTTGCAGGGATATGTCGATATAGATTGAGCAAAGAGTACAGTGGACTAGAAGAACACATTCGTTGTTGTTTTATCTTGGAGTTTGCCATGGTTTCCTAGTGCAACAGGAAACAAAGCTCTGTGGCCTTGAGCATCGTAGAAGCATATAACATTGAGTGTGGCAGTGCGCGAAGCAGTGTGGGTTCATAAGCTTTTGACAGATTTATTTGATCATGAGATGGATCCTATTATTATTTGTGATAACCAGAGCTGTGTGAAGCTCTCTAAGAACCCTGTGTTTCATGATAGATCGAAACACATTGAGATAAAATATCGTTATATCAGAGACATGTTGCAGAGGAAAGCAGTACACGTGCAATACCTTCATACACATGAGCATATTGCAGATATCTTCACCAAACTGGATTGGTGAAGATTACCTTTCTAGCTGAGAGGGAGTGTTGATGATTACAACCAAGACGAAGCTAGAGTACTTCCATGAGATACTTGGCCTGGTGGAGAATGCCTCCCTAACTGAGAGGGAGTGTTGATGATTATAGCTGCATGAGACATCCTCCAGGACACAGACTGAGTAAGTCGACCTGAGAGAAAGCCCATGAGTTGTGTGTGCCCATGAGTTGGGTGTGTGGTTCCTCTCTGAGACAGAGAAGGAACGTTGTGTGCCCCTGTGTGGGGTGAGGAAGCCCATGAGTTGGGTGTGCCCATGAGCTGGGTGTGTGGTTCCTCTCTGAGACGGAGATGGAATGTTGTGTGCCCCTGAGAAGGGAATGAGCCCATGTGATGGGTTTACTGTTCTCCTCTGTGCAGAGAGTTGAGATGATACTCCAAATGATTCTCTTGTGTAACGCAGTGAGAAAGAAGATCTGCTGAGTTGGATGTGCCTGTGGCTGAGCACAGGTGAACGTGTGGAAAAGCCCATGAGTTGGGTGCATCGTTCTGAGGCAGAGATGAAATGATGTATTAGCCAACTTTGAGCAGAGAGTGGAGATGATGTGATACTCCAGATGATTCTCATGTGTAACGTAGTGAGAATGATCTGCTGAGTTGGATGTGCCTGTGGCTGAGCACAGGTGAACGTGATCCTAGTGGCTGAGCACTAGTGAGTGTGGTTCTCCTGTGAGACGCATTGAGATAGAGATGAGGACATCCCTGTGGTTGAGCACAGATGGATGTGCCCCTAGTGGCTGAGCACTAGTGGGTGTATGAGATCCCTTACTATATTGTAGAAGAGTTAGACTTACCTGTAACCCTATTTGTGATGTAAAGGGTACAGGTTGGCCCCACCATAAAGTGAAAGATAATTAATGTAAAAGATAATTAATATGGTAATTATTAATTATATTGTGAGTTATTGAGGTTGGCCCTCTTGTGCCAATAGACACCTCTGTTGATAGGTTCAGTCTAATATAAGTAAAGTTAAATTCCCCATTGAGGAATCATATCACAAGTGTGAGTTTGGAAATTTCAGCAAACACTTGTTCTTGGAAAAAGTGCGCACCTCTCTTGGGCGGTAGTCTTCTAGGGTTTGTGAGCACACTCTTGTGTGCTAGGTTTTTATGGTGCTGGAGGTCTTTCTCTTGAAGAATATAACAAAGGATTGGCTAGGTTTTCTTCCCTTGTTGAGAAGGGTTTCCCAGGATACTTCTTGTGTACTTGTGCATGGTGTTTCTTTTTGTGATCTTGGTTGCTGCAACAAATTGTTTATGGTTTAAGTAAAATGCTAAAAATGGAATGAACTTCATGCTTAAGCCTAGCTTATTGAAAAATCAACACTCAGCTCCTCCCCTTGGACGTTAGCCCTTGGAGGCCTTAGACGTCAACCTCGTAGCCCATGACGTCACTAGGGCTTGATGATGATGATATTTCGGTGGAAGAAGGACACCTGGCATAATGTTGTGGCACATGTGGGTGATATTTGGCCTTTGGAGGCCCCAACGTTTCACTCTCTAGCCCCAACATTATGTTGTGGGAGCCAAACGTCACCCTAGAAGGGCATGACGTCACCCTTTAAGGGGTTTTTCATGTAATTTTATTAAAATTAGATTTTAAAGGGAAATTTTACAAGGTCGGCCTTGTTATATTTTTAAGTTGACATTTTTGGGGAAAAAGGTCATATAAATAGACCTCATATTTCATTTTTAGATGATAACTCACCTCTCACAAGAGGGAGGACTGAAATTTTCGCCCTAGAGGCATTATTAGCTGAAATTACTAAGGCGCGCCACTTGGAGACTTTGTTATGGATGCTTTTTGGTGGAAATTTCTGCAACTAGGTGTTTATTGCTTCATTATTCTTGGTGAAGTAAGTAAAATCTGCAATTTCTCTTCATGCTTTGAATGGTTATGGTATATTTTACTTATTCATATTTAAGATTATGAAATTGCTTGCTCTTAAACCCTAGGAGAGGGACATAAAGTACTTCTTCCTCTCTCTAGTCTTTTCCACTTGTTAATTGTTAAAATGATCTTGTCTAGATAGGATTCTAAAGCTCTAAAGTGGTAGCACTTTATAGTTTGTTCTAGAACTTATTGAAAATATTTTTCAAGAGTTTAAGGAGGGAAGGATTGACTAGGGTCTAAGAGTGTTTGCACTCTAGTAAATTCATCTTTGAAGACTTTAATGCTTGAGGCCTTGAAGTGCCAACACCTCTAGCATTTATTTCTTTGTCCTTTGACCACTATTATCATTTATTTCTCCAAGTTATTTGCTGCTGTTGTAATTGACTTCATAAGCCCAAAAGGCACTGATTTCTGCTTGCCCCTGTTGAGGGATTAATCAAAAAACTTTTACACTCTTCTTTGAAGCTTTTACTAACTAATTCTAACCCTTGTTTAGCTTGAACTACTAATTTTGTGGCTACTGTTGCAAAACACTGCTACAACCACCCTAACTGCTGCTAATTTCTTGCATAACTAACTCTAATAACTATCTAACTTACTCAAAAATCTGCTACAATAAGTGCTAAGTAATCTACATGATAAATGCTAAATTTCTATGGTCATTTATTGCAATTCTGAGTGATAATTCTTCTGTCTGTTACAATTCATTATTTTCTGTTGTAAACTGTTTAATTTACTGCAATTACATATCATCCAACACATATTTTACATTGTCTATTGTCTTTGAGGTTTTACTATCATTTTGGTACTTGGAATTACTATATATATGTTGTATTGTTCTTGTTCCGGGCAGGTACACAAGCTACACTTCTTTGCCTCAATTTCTCAGACGTAGACCTTGTTGACTTAGGTGACCAGTGAGGGGGGTATTTCTTAACATAACCTTAGTCTACCCAACCCTTTAGGCAACTGGGGATGTCTCCCTTGGGATAAACTTTACCAATCCCTAAAAGTGGGGATTTCATATTGAAGTGACATTGATAGGATATCCTGTTGTTATGCCAATTTCACCTACTTGTCTTGGGCTTTGGACACGTACAAATTGTGCGATAAAACACACCGAAGTATGAAGTCCAAAAGGTCCAAAACAATAAACTGAGCTAGTTGCTAAATACTATGAATGTATAATCTATGACATATAAAGTAGCGAAAAAGGAGAAACAACTATTCCTTCCGTTTTCCAGCACCATGACTGTTGTGTGGACCTCCACGTGGTGGTAGTGTAGCCAGAGTAGGACGAAACTATGTAGAAGCAATTGTAGGTGGTCGTAGAACTGAAGATGAAGCCCCTAGTGTTGTAGCTGGAATCCTGGACATGGGGGCCATGGCAGTGGATGGGGTTGGCATCTCAACACGATCATCATCATCCATAAGAGCATTCTCCAGTTGCTCTAAAAACAATACTCCATCCTCCAAATTATCCTCCTTTGGATTGTTGTCCCCACTCTTCAAGTTTTTATCCATCTTTTCCCTCTGACAATAATGGGACAACAATCACAAGTTGTAATGAACATAAACCAAGCTTTCCGACCGGTTTACATTCAACATGTTTCTTTTGACTCTATGGATGAAACTCTAGGTGCTCCAACACCTCTTTGCAGAAGAAGTGTTCACCACTTGTGAAAGCACTCGTGTTGCCAAACGTTGTCGCTGTGGGGTAGCACCGCCATGCATGTTCCACCACTTGAGAAAAGTCAGATTCCCTCCATCTCGAATTGCATGGTTGGTCCCAAAGGCACCATTGCTAAGGATGTTGTGGCTCAATTGTTTCTGTATGGTGTCACACTCCTCATCCAGGACCAATTTGTCTAATGCTTTCATATAACCAGCTTGAGCCTCTGGATCTTGGTGTGGTTTTTTCTTGGACCCACCATTAGGTGTTGGTGATGAAAGCCATGATACATGATAGTTTTTAGGTGTAAGCACATATGCTAAGGCATGTAGTGGAATATTTATCATTTCTTACCGTTTTTCGACCTCTACATGAATATAATTATATAAGTTGATATCTCTAGGTTGAACAATATCTTTAATCTCCCTAGCATTCTATCCATCTTCTCATACACCTCCCCATTGATTGGTCGATCTGAATCTACAAGCCTAATCATGTGATAATTTGACTTGGTGAATTGCAAAACATATCGAACCTGTGACTGAAAATGACTGTCAAGATCAGTCTCCTTCACCGCATTAACACCATCTCTATCAATGCTCAATTCATCCCATGCATCATTCATCACCATAGCACCCAAAGCTTGTCTCACCTTCAATAGGCACCTAAAGGTGAGGAAATAACTAGCAAATCTAGTTTTTGCAATCTTAAGTAGCTGCAACCTAGAATGAGTGTTCTAAAAGTAATTGACCCTTGTATGCTTGGTAACAAATTTGATGAGATTCTTCCCTCTCTTGTACAAGTCATTAATCCATCCACATTATCTATGCTTGACAATATCATGCATCAAAAGGTTCAAGGTGTGCACTAAACACCCAGACCAAAAGATGTGTGGATGAACTTGCTCAATGATTTTACCTGCTCCCTTACAATTTGCTACATTATCGGTGATTACTTGAATCACATTAGGAGGACGAACATCATTAATGGTTTTCAATAGGAGCTCTGAAATGTTTTGAGCAAATGCAATGATTGAGGAGGAGTCATGTATTGCAAGAAACATTGCACCAGTAGTAGAAACACCAAGAATATTGATCAAATGTTGGTTTCTAACATTTGTTCAACTGTCGGATACAATGGATACCCCAAAGTCCCCCAAGTCATTTGTAAATCGTGTCAGAGCTCTTTGAGTTTTTGCTCTTTCCTTGTCTAGTAACACAGTTCTAGCTTTCTCACAGCTGGGGCCCTTGTATCCTTTGGGGGCTTCTTGGATGGCCTTAACCAGATGATGCCAATAGGGGGAGCGAAGCACATTGAATGGGATACCACAAGCATAGAGAAACCACACCACTTTTGGTGAAGCTTTTGTAGCTTCGGGAGGTATTCCTACTAGGGGCCATGGTGTCAGGCATGTGGGAATTCTCGTTGGCACCAAATTACTCTTTCGTTTCAGTGAAAATGCCCTTGGGATGAGGCTAAGGCTTCATGGGCTTAGTGACGGGCTTGTGTTGGGGTTTCACATCCACAAAGAGGAATAAAATATTCTAATTAATTGTTGAGTTTAGAAGGGGTTTCTAAACTCATTCATTAGACTCCTATATAAGGAGAGGAGAGATTGTGACAAATCTCATTGTGTCATTATGGAGTTAGCATAAGTGAGTGTGCATTTGTGCTAGGAGCTTGGAAATTTCAGCAAGGGAAATTCTGCAATTTTGGCAATCTGGCCTAGGGTTCTTGGAGATTTCTGTTTCTATTTTCAGCCAAGGAAGACCCCACATGTGTGAGGAGAAAGGATGAGCAGGGCCGCATGTGTGAGGAGCTAGAGAAGCCGCACGTGTGAAAAGACAGTTTACACGTGTGAGGAAAACAGTACGGACAAACTGCACGTGTGGTGCAGAACAATTTGTACAACGACATGTGTGACTGCCGCATAGTAGTATAGAACAAGCCGCACGTGTGGTGCAGAACAAATTCGTACAACGACATGTGTGACTGCTGCATAACAGAACAGGACAAGCCGCACGTGTGAGGCCACATGTGCGAATTTTCTGGGCAGGTGTGTAGGTCCGTACTGCTGACGTCAGCAGGTCGTATAGGTGGTTTGCAACATGTCGCAAATTGGAATTTTTGTCCTGGGTATAGTTGTTGATTTTTGGTTTTTCAGAGGACAAGTTTGTCCTTAGATTTGGTTTAAATTGTGACAGCTGGGACGGCTGATTTTTCCCTCTGAAATTACTGAATTTGACAATTTATAGAACATAAAATTTTGTGTCTCAAGTGTGTGAATGTTTTATCTCTGATCTTGTTATTTTCCGTTTCTATAATTTTGGTCAATAATTTCAGTGTAAAATTGATTAGTGATAACAGCTAGGGTTTACTGTTTGATCACTTGGAAGTAATTTTCTGATCTGAAATTAGTTGCATAGAGTTGCATGTGAAAATTGACATGGTTTCAGAGCCGAGGCTTTGAAGGAAGAGAGGGAGTCATCTTCTGAGACACTTGTTGCTGCAGTTGGATGTACAACATAATTGTTGTAGCAGATTTTTTTGTTTTGTTCTGGGCAGGTCAAAATGGTGAACGCTTTGAATATTGAGGACAGGTTGAAAGGGGCAACAAACTTCCAGACTTGGAAGGCCAGGGTTCTTTTGTTGGAGGAGAATGACCTCAAAGAGTATGTTGAGGGTGTGGTTGCAAGTCCTACTGATCCGCAGGAATTGACAGCTCAAAAGAAGAAGGAAGTGAAGGCCATTTGGGTGTTGCTAGAATCCGTGAAGGATCACATGATTCCTCATATTGCTGAGAAGAAGTCTGCTAAGGAAATGTATGATGCTTTGGTGGGTCTATACCAAAATGGGAATACAAGAAGGAAGTTGCATTTGAAGCAACAACTTCAAGATGTCCAGTGAGGATGCAGTTGTGAACTATCTTATGAAGATTACTCAAATTCGAGATCAGCTTGCAGTGATCAGTGAGACAGTTGAGGATGCTGAGTTGGTGAATGTAGCGTTGAGAGGTCTTCCTGGGTCTTGGGAACCATTTGTGCAGGGGATCTGTGCACGAGAGAAGTTGCCAGACTTTGACAGACTATGGACCGATTTTATCCCGGAGGAGACTTGGTTAGAGTCCAGGAATCGCTTGCAAAAGAGAAGCAGTGAGGAGAATCAGGCCCTTGCTACTTGTACTAGGAGGAGTAGAGGAGGAGGTTCTCCAGAGAGAGAGGCATCTTAAGGGCCTAGGAGGAAGAAGGACCTTATTAAGGTCAAGTGTTTTTCTTGTCATGATTATGGCCATTATGGTTCATAGTGTCCACTACAAAGGAAAGAGGGAATAAGGCAACATGCATTAGCAACAGAGGTTGATGAGGTTGCAGATAGACTCTAGAGGGAGTTCTTATTGGTTTTTGCTCTTTTGGGTACAGTCTCGTGTGATGGTGCTTGGTTGGTGGATAGCGAAGGCTCTTGCCATATGATAGGTGCACGAGAGTTATTCGAGAGTATCACAGAGACTGACTCAGACATTTGTGTAGAGCTTGGTATGGGGACCAAGCATGCAGTGCAGGGAACTGGGACAATGCGATTCTAGTTGGATTTAGAAGAGATGTTGAGGGTGACTAATGTATTATGGGTACCATAACTCAAGAGGAGTGTGCTCTAAGTCTCGGAGATTGAGAAGAAGGGGTACCATGTATTGTTCTGAGATGGACAAGTGTTATTTATGCCCAGTTGATCTATTTTCAGATCAACAATGGTTCTTGGAGTTAGAGAGAGCAACCTGTACAGGTTGAAGGGCCACAAACATAGGAGAGGGAGTAGGTGGCTTCGATGGTTGTACAGACTCAGAGGGAGTCAGATTCCAAAGGGAGTCAACCCTCAGAATTCAATGGGGAGGAGAAACCTCCCAATATTGTTAAGAAGAAGTTAGACTTCAGAGGGTGTATGAAGACTCAGAGGGAGCCCGATCTCAGAGGGAGTCAGTGGGATCAGAGAGAGAGTCAACCATTCAGAGGGAGTTCCCCCTCAGGTTCAGGTGGGAGAGAGGCACCTTCCAAGATTGATAGGAAGGTGTCATGGGTCGAGGAGGCCAGGCATGAGGCTCATAAGCATGAGGCTTCTAGGAGTTGCATGACTTCCCAGGAGGATCCATGCTTCTCAGCAGGTCTTGTTTCCGTGATAGAGGAGGAAACCAATCAGGAGGATTGGAGAGCAAGATTTGCTTTCGTGACAGAGGGAGCAGCTAGTCAGAAGGACTGAAGGGCAGGATTTGTTTCAATGACAGAGGGAGCAGCCAGTCAGGAGGATTAGAGTGCAGTTGTGGTAGTATATCCAGTGCAGGAGATATAGTCACTTCCGGTATGGGAGACAACGGTACATCCAGATGTTGGAGGACAAAATACCTCCCTCGCTAAGAGGGAGTGTTGAAGCTTTTGTAGCTTTGGGAGGTATTCCCTCTAGGGGCCATGGTGTCGGGCATGTGGGAATTCTCGTTGGCACTAGATTACTCTTTCGTTTTAGTGAAAATGCCCTTGGGATGAGGCTAGGGCTTCATGGGCTTGGTGATGGTTTTTGTGGGTTTGTGTTGGAGTTTCACACCCACACAGAGGAATACAATATTCTAATTAATTGTTGAGTTTAAAAGGGGTTCCTAAAATCATTCATTAGACTCCCTATATCAGGAGAGGAGGAGGGATTGTGACAAATCTCATTGTGTCATTATGGAGTTAGCATAAGTGAGTGTGCTTTTGTGCTAGGAGCTTGGAAATTTCAGTAAGGGAAATTCTGCAATTTTCCCAATATGGCCTAGAGTTTTTGGAGATTTCTGTTTCTGTTTTCAGTCAAGGAAGGCTTCTGCTTCAGCCAAGGAAGACCCCACATGTGTGAGGAGAAATAAGGAGCAGAGCCGCACATGTGAGGAGCTAGAGGAGTCACACATGTGAGAGGAGTCGCACGTGTGAAGAGACAACTTGCATGTGGGAGGAAAACAATATGGACAGACCGCACATGTGGTACGAAACAGTCTGTGCAGTCACATGTGCGACTGCTGTACATCAGAACATAATAAGCCGAATGTGTGAGGCCACTCTTGCGAATTTTCTGGGCAGGTGTGCAGGTTAGTACCGCTGGCGTCAGCATGCCTTATAGGTGGTCTGAAAGAGGTTGTAAATTTGAATTTTTGTCCTGGGTAAAGTTGTTGATTTTTGTTTTTTCAAAGGACAAGTTTGTCCTCAGATTTGGTGTAAATTGTGACAGTTGGGAGGGCTGATTTTCCCCTCAGAAATTTCTGAATTTGACAATTTATAGAACATAAAAATTTGTGTCTCAAGTGTGTGGATGATTTATCTTTGATCTTGTTATTTTCCACTGATGTAATTTTCGTCAATAATTTCAGTGTAAAATTGATCAGTGATACAACTAGGGTTGATTGTTTGATCACTTGGAAGTAATTTTCTGATCTGAAATTATTTGCATAGGGTTCCATGTGAGAATTGACAACTTTTGCATCCACCTCATCCCTGCCTTCAATATCAAGGAAATCTACTATTGTTCTTCTAGATCTAGAGGTTCCAAAACCATGAGGAGATGGAGATGTGTTGCCACCAAATCTAGATGATGCATTAGATTGAATTTTTTTTTTATGTGTAACTTCCTCTATCTTTATGTATTTTTGTCTCTCTTCCTTGGATTCTTTAGGTAAGATTGAGATCCCAATGGCCCTCTTATTGTCATCACTCTCCATTACTCCACAAAGATGCCTCCTCACATGGGTATATGAATTGGTATAGGGTTTTAACTTTTTCTTGATGACGATCATGATGACATCCAAATTTAGTGGTTCGACTACCTTTCCCCCCTCAAGTTTTGTCACAAATCTCCACAAGGGTGTCGATGAAGCTTGGCCGCCTTCATTTCCCTCTTCATCCTCTTCAAACCATTCCTCAATTTCATATTGTGGGTCACTATGAGTATCACCACTATCCTCTTCTTCCCTTTGATGCCTAGTCCCCACCAAGACCATGAGAATAAAAAATGGAATGATAAAGCACAAGAAGACCATTTTCCTCAAGTTTTAGATGAACAACTTGCAATAAAATGAGGGAGAAGAAGGAATGGGTAAGAGTATGAGAAGAGGAAAAAACCACAAACAAACAATACAAGGAAAGGAGGGAGTGGGGGTTTGGACTTACCTCTTTAGTTCTTGAAAGTTGAGATATATGGCTGCCTTTGTTCTCTCCTCCAAGATTCTCTTTTCTCACTCTTCCAAGCTCTCCTTTGCTCTCTCGTCCAAGCTCTCACAAATCTGCCCTTAAAAATTTGCAAGAAGACAAAGTGACCAAGCTCCCCACTCCAAGCTCCAACAAACAAAGATGAAAGAATGAGGAAAATAAAGGGAAAGGAGCTCCTTTATTTTCATATTCACTTTCCCCTAAACCCTAAACCTACCCTGAGTCCCACATCCACTTAAAAATTAGAAAAAAAAGTTACTTTTGACTTATGCATGGGAGCATTCGAGCAGACTCAGAAGGCATGCGGGGAGTGTGGGGGGAGCATTTAGGGAATGCCTTGGGAGTGTGCTCCCAGGCTCCGGGAGCATCCTAGGGAGCGTGGCGCTCCCAAAAGGGCAGGGAGCATCCCAAAACTGCTTGGAGCACGCTCCCTGGATGCTCTCTCTTGGAGTGCGGTTTCGAGGTTGGGAGCGGGGTGCTCTTAGTAACACTAGTTCTGCCATAGTCCAGGGATCGTGAGTAATCTCCCTAGGCTCTCAAGGGCTTTTCCCTTGGGTTTTGCTAATATCTACCATTTTACCAATTCTGTTTTTCCTTTCTAAAGAAAATTAAAGCATTTCCTTAGAATTTTTTCAAGTATACCCACAAGAATGTATGACAGTGAGGGCCAATATATGGGGGTGACTTCAAGAACTGATTTTATTAGAGTTAATCTGCCTCCTCTAGATAGCTAGTGATTTACACCATCTAGCTACCCTTTTCTCCACTTTCTCAAACGACCAATCTCAGTCCGTGGATCCATAATCATTTGCTTTTAAGACAAAACCTAGGTACTTTAGGTCCTCGTTAAATTCCAAGACTTGGAAGGGCATGATCTGATTAATTCCCCTCATTTCATTGCCATTTAACCCAAAGAAAAGGACGAATGATTTTGTTAGATTGACTTCCATTCCGGTTGCTAGACTTTATAATTCCAGGTCTTCCTTTAAGTACCTTGCCTCTAATAGATCTTGCTCCAAAATGGACATCATCAACAAATAGTAAATGAGAGATGGACAGACCTCTTCCAGTTTGTACTCCTTTCAATTTCCCAGTTCTTTTATAACCATCGATAATCTTTCCCAAGCCTTCAGCAGCCGGTAGAAAAAATAGAGGAGACATGGGGCATCCCTTTTTGAGCGCCATGGATGAGGCTTAAAAAACTGACGCTGAGCCAATTTATCAAGATAGCAAAAGTGGACGATTTTAAGCATCCTTCAATCTAGTTAATGAAAGGTAGAGTAAAGCTAGTGTAAACAAGAATGAGTATGAGAAAAAGTCAATTTACTCTATCACAAACTTTCGATAAATCAATTTTGATTAGCATAGAGGGAATTTTCTTGGTCTTCATTAAATGTAATCCCTCTTGGGCAATGCCAATTGTGTCTCGTATTTGTCTTTTCTTTAAATTTCCAAACTGCTCCAAAGAAATAACATTGGAGAGCACTGCTTTAAGTCTTCTTGGATTAACTTTAGATAAAGTTGAATTGCATAAAGAGATTGGTCTATAAAGTCATCAAAAGATGTAGGGTTATCCTCGTTTGGAATTAGGGCTAGGAATGTAAAATTTATGGCTCCCAAGACTTTGCATCATATTCTTGATTCCTCTAGTACAACTAGGATATTATCTTCCATCCACTCATAGAAACCTTGAAAAAAATTCAATCTGCCGCCCATCCAAGCCTAAGATCTTATCCTTTGGAAAGATAATACAATCTCTTTGAGTTCTTTTGTTAATTCTGCACCAAGGTCTTCATTCTCTTCTTGGGTTACAAATCTAGGAAAGAACTCAACCAATTTCATTGCTTTTGCAATATTGGATCTTTTAGGATCTTTGTAGAGTTAGCTAAATAAATCAACCCTCAGATTAGATATTTCCTTGAAAGATGAGGCTTTTCTCCCATCAAGATTTGGCATCTCCTAGATTTTGTTTTTTATTTTTCTCCCCTTAGCATAGTTTTGAAAGAATTTGGTATTTTCGTCACATTCGGATAGCTAGACCACTTTTCTCTTGAGCCTCCACTTAACCTCTTCCAATTGCAACAAGTTTCTCTTCTTTTCTTCAAGGGTTGTCAACTCTGATTTTTCTTCCTCGTTAAAAATACCATTGGGAACTTTGTCAAACAGATCGTTTATCTTTCTTCCACTTCCATTATATCTTTTTGAGAGGTATTGTACTTTGCTTTAGATCACTCAATTGTGGCCTTTTTAACCCTTTGGAGATTTGTGAAGAATTGAAACATAAAAGTTCCCTCTAGTTGAGGGTCAAACTTCCTCCACTCATTCTTTATATGCTTGAAAATTCCTCATCTTGCAACCAATTTGAGTTGAATTTGAAAGGAGTTGGAGGCTTCTGCTCATCTTTTTCTAGTTGTAGGAATATGATAACACAGACTGAGATGCTCCCAACCGCAATCTAGATCCTTATCTTTGTTAGTTTCTATTAAGAAATAGAAAAAGCAAGACATGAGACAAGAACTTGGCTGAAAAGGCTTTAAGATTCTCAACACATGTGTTTATCTCATGATATCAATTATAGTACATGTATTTGACCACCTCTAGATCTAGATCTCATTAACAACTCATCAGTGGATAATGACAACACCTCATCAATAGATAAGGATGACAACTCATAAGCAGGTGATATCGGAGTTTGTGATTGTCTAGGGACTCGGTCTAATAGTTTTTCCATCATAGATTTTGATGTCAAGAATCTATCTAGTCTTTTGGAGACCCCTTCCCTCCATGATCTGAAGTTTCTTCAGATAGGGATTAGTTCAATGTGTTGATGTTTTATGATTCTCAGATCTGATAGTTATTGCCTTATGATTAATAACAAGATTCACTTTCATACAACAATTATCATAGAATAATTATACACTGAAAATCTCAACTATAACAATGTAGCAGAAATAATAAGATCTAGAAATATTAACCATGCACAGTAGACACAAGAACACAAGAGTTTATCCTGGGAAACCCAACCTTGGGAGAAAACCTAACAACCTTTATTATAGAAGAATTCGGTCCAAGATATTACCAGTACATCACTATCACTAGATCAAAATACCATACAGCGAAGATCTTGCCCAAGGCTAGCATCACCAAGACCTAGCGCCTCAATTATGTTGGTTGTGGAGCATGATTATCTTCCTGATTCAGAGGTCTTTTATTTTCAGCCGTGTTTATACCCCATGAAGAATTTACACCCCAGAAGTATGTACCACCTCTGCGGGGTCTGGGGGCAAGCGGGGGTTTGGGGGTGAAGCCCCCGAAGGAAAAATTGCCTTGTAAATGTATATTGTAATTTCATTGTAAATCTGGACCGTTCATTATAAGGTCGCAGATCTAACAATAGAGATTATGTTAGGGTTTTTTGCCCTAGAAGGCAACCCTCTTTTATGAGGGAAATGTATTGCGGCTAGGGTTGGATGGTGAATATTGTATTCTGAGATAGGAGACTGTGAGAGAAAGAAGAGGAAGTTACAACGGGTTAGCTGTAGGTTATATCCCTTCATATGATGGATAATAATAAAGGAAGGACCTGGCAATTTCTCTGGTGGACGTAGCCCACACTGGGTGAACCACGTAAATCTGTGTCTCTATTGTATTGTGTATCTTCTGTGTTTTGTTTCTACATTTTATTTTATTTTATTGCTCTACGGTTCTGTTTTTCTAACAACTGGTATTCAGAGCGAAAGGTAACTCGCAGGAAAAGAGGGTTCCTGATTCGAGTGGGAGCAATGTCGGAAGATGAAAAGTTTAGGGTCGAGAAATTTAACGGCCAAAACTACCAGTTATGGAAGATGCAGATGGAAGACTATTTATATCAGAAGGATCTATTCCTACCATTAGGC
>ML782588.1:361465-376835 GCA_009831015.1 Picea engelmannii
CATATGCTGGATAATAATAAAGGAAGGACCTGACAATTTCTCTGGTGGACGTAGCCCACACTGGGTGAACCACGTAAATCTGTGTCTCTATTGTATTGTGTATCTTCTGTGTTTTGTTTCCGCATTTGTTTTATTTTATTGCTGCATGGTCCTGTTTTTCTAACAAATAAGATAACCAAGAGTAACCAAGAATATCCTTCCCAAGTGTGGCGCACTCATTAAGATACCAGAAACACAGAAATAACGAAATTACCAAAAACTGCAGTTGCAATTGCCTTGTGCGCACTACAGGAAGGAGCTATCTGACTGTCCAAATGAAATGATCTAGTCCTATATTTATACTAATCTGTGTGCTTGGCTGGGGCTGACTTCTTATTTTGGGTCTTCAAATTACTTTATTATTTTTTGTCTTTTATTCGTGGGGCCGACTTCTCTTCCTGGGTCTTCAATTTCTTCTTGGGGATTCTGTAATGGTGTAGATGAATCTTCTTGTACTTTCTTGTGGAGAATGACTTGCCCGAAGTTGCAAATATTCAACACTCCCTCTCAACGAGGGAGACATTCTCCATACTTAGATTTCTTCTGTCATAGAAAAGTTTCTTCATGAGCCATATTGATGTGCCATATCCGCACATGCATTCCTTCCCGGAATATGCATGTGATAGCATCGTGAGTCCATCTACTCCTCGATAGGAGAAAGACTATACTTGGGCCATTCACCATTAGCAAGGCCCCGTGGATGAACGAATCATTTACCCTTGGTCATATCAGTACTAGCATAGCCCCGTGCATGACCAATCTGGGATAATGTCTGCCTGATGCTATGGGCCATTCACTACTAGCAGAGACCCATAAGTGAATGAATCATTCTCCTTTGGTCATATCAACACTGGCATAGCCCTGTGCATGACTAATTTGGGAGAGTGTCTACACGATGCTATTGCCTGGAGAACATCAACATACCTGGGCCATTCACCATTAGTAGAGCCCCGTGAGTGAATGAATCATTCTCCCTTTGGTCATATCAGCACTAGGCATAGCTCCGTGCATGACCAATTCGGCCTGGTGTTAACCAGGTATATCAAGGATCCAATCGACGACCTGTACATTGTGGGATCCACCAAATCCGAATCTAAAGTAGAATCACTCAACTTCTTTAGATTTTTCATCATAGGTGTAGTCATGGAATTGCAGTCCATCATATCGAATCTCATCAGTATCCCCTGAATGAGGAAGATCTCATCTGATCTCATCACACCTCTAATCCCAAGAGTGCATTCGGCTAGGATCCTCCATCTTGAAATGTGAGGCCAACTCCCTCTGTCACTGGAGTAAATTCTGTTGTCTAGTCTGCCTCACTAGGTACTATCTCTGTGACTAAGACAAAATCTATACGCAGTCCTCCTGATTGGCTGCCTCCTCTGTCACTGTAGAAAGATCTACTGAAACAAGTGTATCCTCCCAAGAGAGCTTACATCTCCTCGAAGCCTCCTCAAATCATGACACCCGTCTGTCAGTCGTGGAAGATGTCTCTCTCTCTCCTAGATCTGAGGGGAAACTCCATCTGAATGATTGGCTCTCCCTCTGAGCCAACTGACTCTCTCTGAGATCAGGTTCACCCTGAGTCTGCATCATTCTTGGTTAAAACCAAGCTCACCAAGTATCCATTGATCCTGGAGTACCATGCCCCCTCTGAAATATGACTCCCTCTAAGTCTGTACAATCTCTGGATCCATATGTTGATCTCCTATGAAGTTTGATCTTCAATGAACTGTCCTGGGAGGTTGCTCCTCTCTACTGGATCTTGAGGGCCGATTCCCTCTGAACTTCGGCTCCCTCTGAGCTGGTACTTGGTGGGGCCACCTGCCTCATCACTGGTGGAGCCACATGCTTCTCATAACTGGAAGGTTTGGAACCAATGATGTGACTCCATGTAACTCGAGAATCTCTGAGGTAGTTTGCTCTCCCCGAAAGTATCACGGGGAGCTGCATGCCATACTGCATCTTGCAAGGTATCACGAAACCATGCTGGCCTCTTCTTGGTCACTGCAACATCTCTAGGTAGATCCATTGATCCGGTTGGCTCTACTGACTCTTCCTGATGATTGAAGAGTGAACAACTGGACTAGAGGGATCTATATGGTCATCTTCGGAGCCTTCTTCTCTTCACAATCAATCTCCATGTGAAACACTCTGTATCCCACAAAAGTATCCTTCTTTCCAGAAGGTTCTAATTGTTGGTATTATGGTAGCTGCGGAAGGTATTAAACCTCCACGTTTAACCTTGACAAGAATAGAATATTTCGGGAAGCAAGAAGAAACCCTAAAGCATTAGACATAACATTAGAAGACAAGTCGACTAAAGAAAATAATTAATATTGAGTTTTTAGCCTCTAGAAAGAGAAGTCGGCCCAGACAACTAAGGAAGTGCAGTATAAATATAGGATTCCAGAGCTCATTTGGACTCACATAGCTCGCAACTGCAGAAATTTAGTAAGTGTGCAAGTTTGGAGAGTAGTTGCAGCTGCAGCTATTGCAACTAGTATTTTCGGTTTTAGGCTTGGATTTTCTCTTGTTTATGGTTTGGACTTTCTCTTGGTACGCTAGCTCTAGAGAGTGGTATGCTACCTTGATTGGCTTTTGTATCTAGGGTTTTTTTCCGAAATTATTCTCTCTGTCAAGGTTAAGGTGCTCAGGGGTGGCTTCGACCTATGGTTGGGTGACAATATTGCTATATTCTCTGTGGTTAAATGAGCACACCTATTATTTCTAACAGGTTATGGGCCCACACTATCTTCGAATAGTCTAACCACTAGATGATAGATTGGGAGGATTTTGCTCAGTTACAGTTGCAGTTGCAGTTAGTTTTTGCTGCAACAATGAAACCCTAACCCTCTTGTTAAGGCACCTTAAGTGAAGAGATTGACCTAATTTTTGGATAGCCTAGTGCACCTCCTAGTACTATCAGCAACCTAAGACGTCAAGTTTGAGTTTTTGGTCAAAGTCAAAGGTTGACCAAGTCAAAGCAGTCATGCCTTACTCTATGAAGTCAGGAAACAAGTTAGAAGGGGTTTCTAACTTCAGAGCATGGAAGAAAAGGATTGACCTCATCCTTGCCAAGAATAAAGTATTGGATATCGTGAAAGGAAAGATTGCGTAACCACAGTTTGAAGAAGAAAAAGAGAAGGAACCTCAAAACGTTGCAGTTATGGAGAAGTTCAAGTACAATGACATCAATGCCATGAGTATCATAGTGGACTCTGTAAAAGACCACTTGATACCCTACATCTCTCATCTTGACTCATCTAAGAAGATGTATGATGCCCTAACTAATCTATTCTCAGTCAGAAACATTGGACAAGTAATGAGTCTGAAGAATGAGCTTCGTGACATGAAAATGAATGATGATTAAAGCATAACATCATACTTTGTGAGAATCTCTCAATTAAGAGATCAACTACAAGCTATTGAAGAAATCATTTCAAGGAACTAGTAAATATAGTACTCAACGGTCTTCCCAAGACATGGGATGCATTTTCCGCAAGCATGAACACAAGAAAGGAGTATCTCACATTTGGAGAACTTTGGACTTGTTGTGCACAAGAAAAATCAAGGATCAACACAAAAGAGAAATCCCAAAAGAAATATGATGATCAAGCCTTCACAACAAGATTCAAGAATTTCAGGAATAAGAGGAAGTTTGGCTTAAGGAAGGAAACAGACGAAGCATCAGTTGCCGAAGAAAGGGAACCCTCAAAGAAGGCCAAGCAGGATTAACAATATTCTTCAAAGTTCTTGTACATACCATGTTTACATAGTTTTTGTACATATCTTGCATATCTATTTCTTATAAGATAAGCTGTTCAAGTGAAACAATACCTATGGAAGAATAACAAGATAAGGATTGCTATCACGACGACTACAAGTCAAGCAATACACATGAAAAGATGAAGTATGTTGACAACCCTTGGTAACAATTCCTGTGGAAGCTATTATATAAGTAACAATTGCCAGATAAGCTGAAATCAGAATCAAACTTGAAGAGACCCAGAAGAAGTCAAAACCAAAAGAAGTCAACGATTAAGAGGAAATTAGAAAAAGACTTGTGACACTTTGCAGAAGGCAATAAGGATGCAGACAAAAGCGGTGACTCTCTTAGATGGAGGGAGATGATTGCAGAATTCCAAAAGAAGAGCATGCATTCATGCATGAAGCAAGGATTAGGAGGGAGCTAATCCTAAATGATATGGTCCATTGAGGATTATGAAGTATTTGTCTATGTTCCAATTGAAAGTAGCAACCATGATAAGCAACACGTGTTCAGTTTGACTCTAGAAGAAGTCTTCTTCGAAAAGAAGCCTTAAAGTATCCTTGGTTGTCCATCTACATCCATGATTTTATGATGAAAGGAAGAAGTTGGAATCTTCAGGGCATATAGAAGAACCCATGGACCCAAGAGCTAAAGAGAGACATGAGGAAGAACATGAAGATTCCAAGAAAGAAAGAAAAGCAAGAACAACTAGTTATTACACCGAGAATCACAAGATTACCAGCTTGGTTTGAACCCACTAAGAAGCAATCACGTAGAAGAAATGGAAGTTATGATAAAGAATAGTGTATGTAAGAAAATGTGAAAAAGACTTATGAATGGAAGCATTGCAAGATTCAGAGTTTCTTCCAGAAGGAGGGAGAAGACTATGACAACAACTTGTTCCAATAAACTAGATATACCTCTTGTAGTACATCCATGGATTGGAATTTACATGTAAAAGATTGTTCTTCCCAATAAAGCAAGTGAGAAAGAAGCTTATACCAGAAAGAGACCCATGTATGCAGATATAAGAAGACCTTGTATGGATTCAAACAACTTGATGNAGAGTATCTCATATACAACAAAAGCGTGGCGAAAACTTTCTATGACAGAGATAATGTATCAGAATAGTTACTCAGAAGTCTGGGATGATGGATTGCTAATCCATGGAAAACTCTCATGATGACAGAAGAAGTGCTACTTGGATATGTTTCAGTTTGAGCCTTGCCACGATGTCATGAGTTAGCAGGAAACATAAGTGTTGAATTTGACCATGATATATTGTAATGATTATAGCTATATGAAGCCTTCATAGAAAACTAGTGTTCCATGACAGGTCGAAGTACATTGAGATCAAGCATTATATTCTCCGTGATGAAGTCCAGAAAAGAGAAGTGGTTCTCCAATATATCTCCACAGATGAGCAGATAGGAGATATTTTGGTAAAGCCTTTGTCCAAGATGAAAAGTTTGCATACTCAAGAAACAAGATGGGGCTCATGGAGACGAATTGCTTATTGAAAAAGGAAGAGATTACTCCCAGGTTGGGAGGGAGCATTGATATGTTATTGATTTATGGAAAGTCATTTTTCAGTTTGAAAAATGGTTCAGGATGAGCAGTTCCTTTCCAGTTCGGAAAGTGGTTTGGGATTTCTGACGGACAAGCATTTTCCAGTTCGGAAAATGGTCCATATCGGACAATCATTTTTGTAATGACAATGGTTCGATAGATTCCTGATTTACCATAGACAACGATTCCCCTTGTGGCCAGTGTGGGGGAATGGTCTAGGACAATCATTCTTCTTGGCAGTCACTCTGAGTAGTGGTCAAGTAGAATGGCACGCCTCACCGGGCAGTCATTCTTTCGAAGTTCACAGTTTCGAAGAATGGTCCGTTTTGGAGGTTGGTGCAGGACGGTCATTTCCATTAGGACATGGTCTGTACAGTCATTCCCTAGGGCAGACTCATTCTATCCAGGTTGCACTATGATTAGTATCGGAGGAATGGTCTAGTTAGGTGAATGGTCCAGATTCAACAATCAGGGATAGGCATTCCCTAGGGCAGACTCATTCTCTCCAGGTTGCACTATGATTGGTGCCGGAGGAATGGCCCAGTTAGGTGAATGGTCCAGGCTCAGAAATCAGGGACAATTATTCTTCTATGCTTGAGACTAATAGTCCAGATAGCCCATGGATGATGTTTTACTTCCTGAGGGAAGATGCTCTTCCAGATCTCACAGATGTGAGTGGAAGAACGACCTAGATGACTCAGTTTGTATCATGATATTGTTATGCAGGTTGATATCAGATGATATGATTATTGTGGTGACTGTATGTCTTTGGACAATAGCTGTATGCCACTGTGGTGGATGTGTTCCACTGGTTGTGACTATGTGTCACTGGTTAAATAGCGGTGTGCTACTTGGTATGGTTGTGTACCACTGGATAGTAGTTGTGTACTACTATGGATAGACACAATTGTGTTCTATTGAATGTCATTGTTCTGATTGCCATGAAGACTATCAGTAGTGTTGGAAATGATTACCAGCTAGATGGATAGTCAGTGTGTTGGTGGACAGATATTCTCTAGGCGGAAAATGGTCCAGGACAATTATTCTTCTAGGACGTATGTCTGGATTAGAAGAATAGTCCTTATAGCCCATGGCGTGGCTTGCAACAACTGTTGGAACAATTATTCTTCTAGGACATATGTCTATATTAGAAGAATAGTTCTTGTATCACTCTATGGAGTGAGTGACTTATTCAACATCATGCCTGATTACTCAGATGGAGTATGGTTTCGAGAGATGATGTAGTTGATGCTATCAAATGATATTGATAGTGATGATGGTGCTTGTGATTTAATCATGAGATAGCCTGTGTGGCTATGATGATGCTACCGACCGAACGTTATGTTTGTGCTCAAGACCATTGCTTTCAATGCCTCCCTAGCTAGGAGGGAATGTTGATATTATAGTAGCCGCGGGAGGTATTAAACCTCCACGTTTAACCCTGACAAGAATAGAATATTCCAGGAAGCAAGAAGAAACCCTAAAGCCTTGGACATAACATTAGAAGAGAAGTCGACTAAAGAAAATAATTAATATTGAGCTTTTAGCCTCCAGAAAGAGAAGTCGGCCCAGACAACTAAGGAAGAGCAGTATAAATACAGGATTCCAGAGCTCATTTGGACTCACATAGCTCGCAATTGCAGAAATTTAGTAAGTGCACAAATTTGGAGAGTAGCTGTAGCTGCAGCTACTGCAACTAGTATTTTCGGTTTTAGGCTTGGACTTTCTCTTGGTTATGGTTTGGACTTTCTGCTTGGTATGCTAGCTCTGGAGAGTGCTACGCTACCTTGATTGGCTTTTGTATCTAGGGTTTGCTTCCAAAATTATTCTCTTTGTCAAGGTTAAGGTGCTCGGGATTGGCTTCGGCCTATGGTTGGGTGACAATATTGCTATATTGTCTATGGTTAAATGAGCACACCTATTATTTCTAACACTAACTTCGTCCTCTTCACCTTCGGTACATGGATGTATACGGTCATGTACAAAACTCTATGTTTGGATAGTCTGCTCCATGTCTTAAACTAGAGACCATCTAATTTGTTGCCCCCTGCAACCGTCACTATAGCTCCCTCTCAGAGCTACCACCTATGACTTGCCCGGAACAAGAGCAATAACAAGGGAAAATAATAGACAAGAACAATATTATTATGAATAGGAAATAGAAACAAGAACAACAAAAAATAGGAACAAGCACAATCGTCACTACGTCTCTTTCTCAGAACTATCGCTTGCGACCTGCCTGGAACAAGAATAAGAAACAAAGAACAATAACAACACTTTTCTAGTGTTGCTACCAGTGATGTCTTCGTGGTAACCTACCCGGGACAAAGACAACAACCAAGAACATCTCCTAGAGGAGATTAAATTCGTCTTGTAAACAAGTGCATCATTAGTACTAAACAATGATCATTTACATAATGATTATTGTATTAACAATATTCAAGTGTCACTAAACATTTGATTGCAAAAAGTACTCGGCAGTAATAGAACTCTAAAGATTGCTGTCCCGGTTACAATATTTATTTAAGATGCAACAATATAAAAATTTCAAACCTGATATGCAAATCTGGAGTCTTAATTACTAGGGAGGGTGCGCTATTCCGCTGAATGCAATAGATCCAATGATCCCTTTGGGTCATTGCTTGGACAAGGTCCCTTGTACATCCCCTGCAAACACCCTCATACTCTGCTAAATGATATAACTTGGAAACATATATAAGTGCATACCTCTGAAATTTGTAACACCATCCAACTTGTCTTCTAATTTGAAACTGGACACCATCAATACATGAGGAAATCACAAAATCAAGATAGGAGAAAGTTCAATGTCCAGGAAAATGTCAATAAACCCTAAAATTTCAACTTTGATGGAAAGTCAAACTGAGAAGTTTAGTAGGTGCGCTAGGGCAAGGTGAGTTGCTCTATACAAAAAGTTTTCCTCAACTCAGTCCAATAAATGCTCAACGAGCTTCACAAAGAAAGTTGTTGCAACTGCAGTAGTGGGTTTTAGGTGAAATTTCAACTTTCACCAAGATGCAATCTAAGACCACTAGGGGGTGCGTTAGGCTAGGGCGAGCTGATCTATGGAAAAATTAAACTCAACGTCTTCTAATAAGTTGCTCAACAAGTTCAGGTCTGTGCAACGACAAATTGCAGCAACAAACAGAAACTGTGCAGTGGCAATATTTCAACTAGCTCTGAAACCATGTTGATGTTTTATGATTCTCAGATTTGATAGTTATTGGCTTATGATTAATAACAAGATTCACTTTCATACAACAGTTATCATAGAATAACTATACACTGAAAATCTCAACTATAACAATGCAACAAAAATAACAAGATCTAGAAATATTAACCATGCACAATAGACACAAGAACACAAGAGTTTATCTTGGGAAACCCAACCTTGGGAGAAAACCCAACAACCTTTCTTATAGAAGAATCCAATCCAAGATATTACTAGTGCATCACCATCACCAGATCATAATACCCTACAGAGAAGATCCTCCCCAACGCTAGCATCCCCAAGACCTAACGCCTCAATAAGATGACCAAGAGCAACCTAGAATATCGTTCCCAAGTGTGGCGCACTCATCAAGATACCAGAAACCCAGAAATAGTGAAATTACCAAAAATAACAGCTGCAACTGCCTTGTGCGCACTGCAGAAGGAGCTGTTTGACTGTCCAAATGAAATGATCCAGTCCTGTATTTATACTAATTTGGGCGCTTGTTTGGGGCCGACTTTTGATTCAGGGTCTTCAAATTACTTTATTATTTTTTGTCTTTTACTGGTGGGGTTGACTTCTCTTCTTGGGTCTTCAATTTCTTCCTGGGGCTTCTGTAATGGTGTAGATGGGTCTTCTTGTACTTTCTTGTGGAGAATGACTTGCCTGAAGTTGCAAATCTTCAACACAATGGGATCCAGATCACAAAGCCTCGAAACTTCTAACTTGTTTAATAGAAACTTGGCCAGAATGTTCATTCTACTGAATTCCCCAAAGACTTCACTATACTTTAAGACAAAATTATGATCTCCCTTGATTATTACATGCCCATTCTTGAGATTCTGAAGACCAAAATACTGGTCCTAGAACACTTTCCTATCAATATAAGGTCCATACATATTGAAAATTAAAAAAGTGAGACTTAATTCCAATGACACTTGTTTTGTTTAGATCCTAGAGGCCAACATGTCTGAATATGGAGGTTGAAGCACCGGTTTCAAGTTGTAGCCACCCCTCTTGGTTTACCTACATAATTCAAAGCAACAATAGACCATTCCTTCAATTTAGATGACAACAAAGACTTTTTTTTCACCCCTTCCATCATAGTCTCTTGCAATGACAACATATCTGGTTTATGGATTCTAATTAGTCTTTCTAGGGCTCTTTTTTAATGGGCCAAACCTAATCCCCTAATGTTGAAAGAGATTATCATCATTTTGAAATAGAGGATGGGCCTACTTTTGCTATAAGAGCCCCGACAATGTTCAGTTTCCCCTTTTGGATTTCTCTGTCCACTTTTTCTTGGGCAATTGAGAGAAAACATTTCCTTCTAACAGATGTATGGCTTGAGATTTGGTCTGTGTCCTCCTCTAATCCCCCATATATTCCAACATCCTCCATTCCCCCTCTAGAGGCTTGGTGGAATGCAGATGGTATCCCTTTATTCGTATAGGGAGGGTCATGTGATTTGGAAGAGAGAGAGGGTTTCTTAATACTAGATGGTTTTTTTGGTTGGGAGTCAATTTATGGAGAAAGGTCGACACAAGGAAGAGCCTCTTTGACCTTATGGATTGAGATAGAAGGCAAGGGGATAAGTCTATTGTTGGATGGGCTCTAGGAACTTACCATTGAAATATTCTTCTGTATAGATACATCTGTATGGGAGGACCATGGATTTGAACTAGTTCAAATCCATTCTTGAGTTTGTGACCTAGGGCCATGTTCAATTCATCCTTTAGTGTCATCTTCCCTTTAGATTTCATAATCTCCCTTTCATAGCGTTCACCTCGAGAATAATTATCCTGGAATGACTTTTTCTTAGGGTCCTCAATAGTGTGCTGATTAGTGGAATTTGAGACTTTTAATACCCCTTTAGATACATAATTCTTTTTACCTCCTCTGGACACTGAGAACATCTAAATGACATCCTTACATAGTCCAAAGTCTCCAAAGTCTGATGGTAAGTCCATTTTCCAACGACAATCTTGACATTCTCCGGTAGTGTAGAAAAATTAAATGACAAAATCAACAAGTAAATAATTCTGTCATACACTTAGCAACCTAGAGATAATTGTCTTGTATGAACTCTGAAATGTCTAAAACCCACATTCAGAAATGACCATAAACATAAATACACATTGCTAAGTAATTTTGCAGCGAAATAAACACAATGAACAACAACCATTCAACTCAAAAAAACTCGGAAATTTAGGCAATGCCAGGGAAAACCCCAATATGGGAAAACCCAAAGAGAGAGAGAGATTTTATTAGCTTCAGGAAAGATATATCAACAACAACAATACATTTATAGCCAAGAGAAATAAYTTACAACACCCAACATTCCCAAATTTCTGCCTTGAAATCCRTGCCCAGAAGATCCGTACTTCTGTACGGATTTGCCCTCTTTGAGCACCTCGAAATCTGTACCAACTAACAGTTGTATGGACARCAACAAAAACTGCCCTTTTCACCAACAAAAACCACTAGAAAAGTTRCCTCGATTTGCGTGCAACAAGCTGCCTCGAAATTTGTGCYCTCCCAACTTGTTGTACGGATTGTACGGATCTGTACAGTACGACCTCTCTAACAGCAGAAAGTTCCAGTACTCTCACACAGAAAACTCCCTTGGGATTGTGCCCAATCTCTCTTGGGAAATGCRCCTTTCTTGTTGCCCTTTTTCGTCTTTCAAGTTGTCTCGGAAATCTCTCTCAAACTCTTCCTCAATGTGTCTTGCACACTACCCAATGCATTCTCTTATAATCTGAAAGTGACCCTTCACCTTCTCCAACCCTAGATCTAATCTTGCCTTTACAAGATCAAGGGTCATGATTCATTCCCTCCAAAATAAATCACTTTAAAATATTAAAGTACATTTTCACTTTATAACATAAGTGCACTTAATGAGATAAAATCACTTTAATATTATAAGGTACACTTTATTAAAAAGTCACTTTAATAAAAGAACCACTTTATTCCAACTTTATAAAAAACCCATTACAAAGTCAAGTGTCTAGTAGTGTGTAGGTACAAGGTTACTACCGCATACAAGACACACATGCGGAGTACCTCCTGAGCTAAAAAGCTAACACTCCCTATTAGCGAGGGATGTACTCGCTGCCATCACCATCATCCGACCCATCACACAATACTCAGTAGGAGCTCCCTCTGAACCTGGAGCCATCCTCAACACCTGCACAAAACTTGAACCAAAAGACATCCTCCTGATAGCTACCCTGAACCTTGAGCTCCTAGGAGAATCCACTCCACCCGGAGTATCGGTTCGATCACACCAGTTGAGCCTCCCGCCGGTGCTCAGAAGAGACTCCCTCTCTTCTCTCGGTATGGAAGACTTAATCCTTGGGCCCACCGCAATCTCAAGAGCTTCCTGCTCCTCATATGACACTGAATCATAACTTGAAGGTTTTCCTTGCAACATGTACAACCTCTCCACCCGATCACCAATCATCTGTGGTTCCACCCGGTCCGCTCCCTCCTTGTAAATAAATACATATCCCCTCTTGAACAATGTACAATATCCATCATTCTCTAAGGCTGAGACGGAGAGCAAGTTAACCCTCAACACTGGAACAAAGAGAACTCCATCATGCTCCAGGAATCCTCCATACTCGAGTCAAAATCTAACCCTTCCAACTCCACGTATAGCTCGTGCCATACCACCTTCACTCTCCACCAACCGGTCAGGACCTGTCTCTGTGATAAGAAGGAATGCTCCCCAGATTCCCGTCATGTGACAAGAGGCTCCACTATCAACAATCCATCTGAAATCACCCCCAAATCCTCCACTATCGACACTGGATACTAGAGTAATCAAAGAAAATTCCTTGTCATATTTGGAAGAAAAGTCCTCCATGGCTGTTGTAGCAGCTGTATTAGAACCCTCCTATTCCTTACTCTTCTTCTTCTCAGGACACTGAGAAGCAAGGTGCCCCAACTGGTTACAACAGTAATATTTGACTTTACTCAAGTCCCTCCTAGAATTTCTTTTTTCTTCTTGCCCTCTGCAGCAAGAGCAACATTCTCCTCAACTTTGTCTTCCTTCTGACCACTGCTATGAGATCCCTCCCAGATATCTTCCTTAGTGAAATTGTCCCACAGTCTGCTCCAATCTGGAAGATGCTCACGACCCACCACACACTTCACGAAGACTTCCCATTCCTTGGTGATTTTAAGGCTATCCTCACCAACTCTGAATCCGATATGACCTCCCAATTGCAGCGACCTCATCTTTCACTTGAGCTACCCGGGTAAGATAAGGAGAAACACTCTCCCCCTTACCCATCTTCGTATCATGCAACTTATCCTTCAAGACCATCTTCCGGTTTTCATTCTTCGCTTCAAATAAAATTTTAAGTGCATCCCACATCTCTTTGGCTGTCTTCTTCTCAACAAAGTGTGGGATAAGGTGGTCCTTCACCCCATCTAGAATAATCCTTTGAGCTTTGGCCTCCTTTACTTCATGCAAATCCAAAGCAACAGGATCTGCTGTGGGAGCGACATCAACATAACTAACATAGTTCCAAATCTTGTTCTCCTTGAGAACAATTGACATCCAGACCTTGAACTGCAAATAGTTGGAAATGCCATCCAACCGATCCTCAAATCTAATGCATGCAACCATATTCCTTGTCACTGTTCAAAGGAAAACAAACAACATATTCCCCCCTTCAAACTTGCCCAAATATCTCACTGCCCACTGTAACTCAGAGCCGAAGCTCTGATACCGTGTAGAAATTAAATGACAAGATCAACAAGTAAATAATTCTGCCATACACTTAGCAACCTAGAGATAATTGTCTTGTATGAACTCTGAAATGTCTAAAACTTGTTAAGTTTTGAGCTATTATTAGGTTTCTTTTCAATTTACTAGATAACAATAGCATAGGTAGGATCACTGAGAGAAACACAATCACAAGATACACAACATTTATCCTGGGAAATCCTCATGGGGGAGAAAACCCAACAAAAACTTTCTTAATATAGATAGCCAATACTATGCCAAGACAATAAACCAAAACGCTAGAGAATATCTAACATTGAGCAATGCGCCTCTCTCTTCCTTCTTCTCCCAATTGCAGCTACCAAACTTGCGCACTTGATGAGTGAATGAGTGAGTGAAATAATGAGGTGCTGGCTTCCTTTATTTATACTGGCTAGCAGGTGCTGGAAAGGCGTCTCTTTACTGGGCAGGGCCGACTTGTCTTCTTATTGGTTAAAACCACTTTAATTAGGCCCGGGGCCGACTTCTTAATTTTCATAATACAATTAGGGTTTGACCTGTTAATGTTTAAGCCATTATTATAGCTCTTTGCATTTCAACAGATAACAATAGCATAATATAAGATCACTGAGAAATACACAATCACAAGAGACATATCATTTATCATGGGAAACCCTCTTGGGGAAGAAAACCCAACAAAACTTCCTTATTATAGATGGCCAATACAATGCCAAGAGATAACTCAAGCTAATACAAAAGATCCTCTCCCAAAGATGCGCCACTCTCTCTCTCTCTCTCTCTCTTCTCCAACTGCAGTTCCGAAACTTGTCTCTCAATGAGCAAGTGAGGTGTGTCTAAGTGAGGCACTAGCCTCCTTATTTATACTAATCTGGCACGTGTGAAGTGTCTCTTCACTGGCAGGGCCGACTTCTTAATCTGGGTGGTTATTGTTAGAATATAGAAGATGGTGTGCTCATTTTACCATTGACGATACCCTCGTCACCCAACCATAGGCCGAAGCCACCCTCCGAGCACCTTAACCTTGACTGAGAATTCCTTCGGAAGCAAACCCTAGGCTAGATAGCCAAACAAAGGGTAGCGCACCTTTCTCCAAGGATAGCGCATCACAAAAAGATGATCAGATAGTCCAAACCCTAGCCAAGAGATATTCAAGCCAATACTGAAAACTTGCTGCTGCTGCAACTGCCCTTGCAGCTTTCCTCCACACGTGCGCACCAAACTGGGAACTGCAATGCACACCAAATTGGGAACTGCAATTCTGAGATGCTGTCAAATGAGAACTGGTGCCCTGTATTTATTCTGGTTCTGCTAGATTTGCTGGGGCCGACTTCTCCTTCTGGATATGTGTCTGTTCAAAATATTATTATTATTTCTGGCCGACTTCTTCTCTTGGAGGCTAATAACCTAATATAAATTATCTTCTTGAGCCGACAAGACTTCTAGGGTTAATAGCCAACTCATTAGGGTTTTCTCTTGCGTTCCGGAGTCCTCTATTCTCGTCAGGTTCACACGTGGAGGTAAATACCTCCCGCAACTACCATAATATTAACACTCCCTCCTAGCTAGGCATGTATTACAGGTAATGGACTTGAGCACAAAAACATACCATTTACCCGGTAGCATCAATATAGTTGTCTAGACTATCTCATGACTAGATCATGAGCATCACCATCACCATCAGCTGCATCATCTCTTGAAACCATACTTCATCTGAGTAATTAGACATGATGCTGGATAAGTCACTCACACCATAGAGTGATACAAGAGCCACTCGTATAATCTAGAGGAGTAAATGCTCTGAACCAATTTCCGTCTGGAAAAATCTCTGTTCATCATTCGTCTGGATGGTGATTATTTCCAATAAACTGCTGATAGTTTTCAAGCCAGTTAGAACAAAAATAGAACACAATTGTGTCTATCCATAGTAGTACATAACTACAATCCAGTGGTTCACTACCACACCAAGTAACACACAAGTACTTGATCAACAACGTAAGGTTGC
>ML782588.1:431505-459136 GCA_009831015.1 Picea engelmannii
CACCATTCAGTGGAGGATTTCAGATCTACAGGGTTTGAGAGGGATCTTGGAGATTTGGGCACCTGGGTTGTTCTTACCATCACCCGATCTACTGTTTGGCATCTTTCTTGAGGTGATTGGACATCCTTGGCACCAGGGCCGAATTGTTGAGGAGCTTCAGCTATCTAGCAGGACGTGGCATTGGTCTTCATTTCTTATCCAACCTTTGGAGGCTTATTTTGTATTGTCGGGAGCATTTTGAAGCAACTCTATTGTCTATCTTCTTGGCCATCTGTTGAGCATTCCATATCGGCACCTTCATTGTAGCATGTTTCTCTATTTTATGAATAAGAGCTATTTGAGATGTTTTGGTGTGTCTAGGCCTCACTGCCTGAGAGTACGTCCTCTCCTCTTTTTGCAACTGTTCCTTTTGGAACTGGGATTCTGCACCTGCAGCTGCTCTGAGGCTGAGAATGACTGCTTCATCCTCACTGTGGCTGTTGAAATCTGTGAGTAACTCCTCTTATTCTATCACGACAACAACTTCATCTGAAACTGAGAGTGGCTCAATAACTAATACTGAAGGTAGCTCTTCTTCTTTCATGGAGGTAACTCTATCTTTTATCGTAGTCATGTCTCCATGACCCAACTAATGTAATGCACAAACTGCCACTCAATTTTAAATATGGGGATTGCTCCCCCTGCATCTCATACTATATATGAATCATGGTTGTTCTGGTTGTCTTCATGAATACTGGAACTATTTCTTCAATTAYTGGAGTAAGTGTCTCGTCATAGTCTTCTCCCTCTTGCTGGGAGAATCCTCTGGACACACATCAGGCTTTGTACATCTCCAACATGCTTGATCTATTTAGATCAATCTTGGAAGTCAATATTGACTTATCTTCTAGTCTCATGGAAGAATCCATATCCTAGTCTTTCTGACTGGCTTCCTTCTCTGTCATTGAAACAAGGGAATCTTCCTAGGAGATTTCATATCTCCTAGAAGTTTCTAGTCTTCTCATGGCATCTATCTCCCAGTCCTGAAAGTTGTCTCTTCATCTGATCCTTTCTGAGATCATGCTTACTCTCGATTTCTTTTGAGTCTACAAGGATTTCATCATCTCTTATGGGGTATACTTGGTGTTGAATACCAAGTCTAAATATGAAAAGTTGAGTTAGACTTCAAGTGAATTCTGCTTCCTGTCAAGGTGGCTTCATTATCCTTTGAACAAGTCTACTGTGAGTTCTTGTTGTAATGTTCGGTCATCTTTGGAGCCTTTTACTGCTTACAATCAATCTCCATATGAGATACTCTGGATCTCAAAAGATAGGTTCTTCTTCATCTTCTTTGGTACATGAATGTATATGGTCATGTACATAGTCTGCTTCATGTCTCATCTAATCTGTTGCCTTCTGCAACCTTCACTATAGCTTCCTCAGGGCTATCACCTGTGACCTGGGGGAGAAAACCCAGCAAAAACTTCCTTAATATAGATAGCCAATACAATGCCAAGACTAAACCAAACCCTAGAGAATATCCTCCACTGAGCAATGCGCCTCTCTCTTCCTTCGTTTGGCAACTGGCAACTGCAGCTTCCTTCAAACTTGCGCACTAGATGAGTGAGCTGAGTGAGTGAACAAATGAGGTGTTGGCTTCCTTTATTTATACAAACTGGTAGGTGCTGGAAAGGTGTCTTTTCATTGGGCAGGGCCGACTTATCTTCTAAGTGGTTAAAACCACTTTAAATGGCCCGGGGGCCGACTTCTCAATTTGCATAATATATTTAGGATTTGACCAATCCGCAAAAGGGGATTTGGTCAATTACAATGCCCGACATGATCAATCCACAAAAGGGGATTGATCTAATGAATAATAACTCAATAATAAATAGAATACTCTTTGCAGTTACAATATTTCAACAAATATCGTTCCAGTTGGAATCAAGAGGGGTGTGGAGGGTGTCAATTGTGTTAAGGGTGCCGAAACTCGAGAATGTACTCTTAGTCTCGGAGATTGAGAAGAAGGGCTATCATATATTGTTTCGAGATGGGAAAGTGTTATTTGTGCGCAGAGGATCTAGCTTCAGATCAGGAGTGGTTCTTGGAGTTAGAGAGGGCAACCTATATAGGATGAGGGGCTAGCCTATGCGAGTTGTGGCCAATATTAGTAGGGAGAAAAATGAGGAGGAGCAGGTAGCTCCACCAGTGGCACAAGCTCAGAAGGAGCTAGAGTTCAGAGGGAGTCAACCCTCAAGATCTAGTAGGGAGGAGCAACCTCTCATGACTGTTCAGAGGAAGTTGGATTTCAAGGGGAGTCAACAGACTCAGAGGGAGCATCACTCATCCAAAGAGAGTCTACCCTCAGGTACAGGTGGAAGAGAGGAATCTTCCAAGCAGGTGTCATGGGTTGAGGAGGCCAGACAAGAGGCTCTGAAGCAAGAGGCTTCTAAGAGCAGTGTATCCTCCATGGAGAACCTATTTGTTATAGCAGAATTGGCCTCAGTGATTGAGGGAGCAGCTGGTCAGGAGGACTGGACAACATGATTTACTTCAGTGACAGAGGGAGCAGCCAGTTAGGAGGATTGGAGTGCAATTGTGGTAGCAGACCCCATATGGGAGACAAATATACTTCCTAGTGATGGAGGATTGAATGCCTCACTTGCTAAGAGGGAGTGTTGATGCTTTTGTAGCATCAGGAGGCATTCCCATAAGGGGCCATAGTGTCAGGCACGTGGGAATTCTTGTTGGCACCAAATTACACCTTTGTTTCAGTGAAAATGCCCTTGAGATGAGGCTAGGGCCTCATGGGCTTGTTGATGGGCTTTGTGGGCTTGTGTTGGGGTTTCACACCCATAAAGAGGAATTTAATATTCTAATTTAATGTTGAGTTTAGTGGAGGGTTCCTTAGAGAAGGCTAAGGGCTTCTAATCTCACATTAGACTCCTATAAAAGGAGAAGAGGAGATTGTGACATCTCATTATGTCATTATGGAGTTCTCATAAGTGAGATTGCACTTGTGCTAGGAGCTTGGGAATTTCAACAAGGGAAATTCTGCAATTGTGACAAATTTGGCCTAGGGTTCTTGGTGTTTTCTGTTTCGGTTTGAGCCAAGGAAGGCTTTTGATTTTCCCATCCAAGAGAGGCCACAAGTGTGAGAGGGAGGAGAAGCAGACGTACAAGAGGAGAGAGAAAGGCTGCACGTGTGAGGAAATTGGATAGCTCGCACGTGTGGGGAAAACAGTATGAACAAGCCGCATGTGTGGTACAAAATAGTCCATACAGTGACACGTGTGGCTGTCGTACAACAACGAAGGACATGCCGCACGTGTGGGAGGGTTTCTGGTTTACACATGCGAGTTTTGGGTAGGTACAACAAGTCCGTACAACTAACGTCAGCAGGCCGTACAGTGGTAGATGCAACAGATTTGTGGGGAGGTTGGTTTGTTGTTATTCTCTTTTTCAGAGGACGAGGTTTTCCTTAGTTTTGGTGAATTTGTATCAGCAGGGAGTGCTGGTTTTGCCCTCAGAATTTATGAGCTTAACAATATTACAGAATATAACATTTTGTGTCTCAAGTGTGTGGATGATTTATCTCAGATCTTGATGTTTGTGCTATTGTAATTTTTTGTCATAATTTCAGTGTAAAATTGTTAAGTGATAACAACTAGGGTTTATTGTTGGATCACTAGGAAGTAATTTTCAAACTTGAATTTAGTCGCATAGAGTTGGATGTGAAAATTGACATGTGTAGGCTCCTTAAAGCTATTAATACATCAATACAATGGATTGGCACGTGGTCTCAAGTGAAGATCAACCACTTGATCTCAACACCCACCCCTAATCTAAACTGAGAGCCATGGAGAGAAGACATTACAATGCATCATGTTTCCCTCCTTAATTGGAGCTCACTTATACCAATATGTGTTTGTAGATTGGTGAAGGTGGGCTTTCGAAGAGATTTGGTAAAAGATATCGAGGAGATGATCCGTAGAAGGAACAAAGAATGGCACAAGTTGTTCTTGAGCATGGAGATGTTGAATATAATAAATCCAAATTTCAATGTGTTTGAACTTCTGATGATTTACTGGATTGCAAAAAGCTCAATGGTATTTTGTTGTCACAAAATAAGGTGGAAGGAGGCCGTTGTGTGACACCTATCTAATCAAGTATCATCCATATCTAGGAAGATGCTTCTTGGCATGAGTTGCATTAGCATATTCGACTTTATTGAAGGAGAGGCCCACCCCCTGTTGCTTCTTGGAATATCAACAAATCGGTCCAAAGGAAGAACAAGTATCTTGAGGTAGAGTGCTGCTCATCAAGGTCACCTGCCTAGTGGGCATTAAAAAGACTAAGAAAATGAATGTCAACATCAATTGAGTGTAGAATGCCCATGTGAGTGGTGCCCTTAAGGCGTAAGATGCATTAAGTGGCTTGCCACTGACTCTCATGAGGCCCCTACATGCAGCGGAAACAAATAGTAACTAAATAGGAGATATGTGGTCGAGAATGTGTAAGATAATGTAGACAATGGACCAGAGATCGATAAAGTGTTGCATCAAATATAGGTGAAGGGAACTTGGCTTGAAACTTCGTTCCAGATGCAATGGGAGTACTCACCGACTTGTAGTCTTCCATCCTAAATCATTGTGTACCGAGGCTATGAATGGGAAATCCTACTAGAGATCTGATAAATCTGAAGCCCGAAGAATGATCCAACCCTAAATTAGTCATCCGAAAAGAGTCCTTAAGTTGTTGCTTCATGTCATTGATCATGGATGTGGAGTAACCAGTCAAAAATAGATCATCCACATATAGCAGAATGATGAGAGTTTTTCCATATTGATGGTGAATAAAGAGATCATGCTTAACCTTGTAGTGAGTGAAGTCATGATTGTTAATGAAATGATGAATCTCTCATACCAACTGCGAGGTGCTTGCTTTAGACCATATAGATGTTGAATTTTAAAAAGCTAAGCTAGCTTACAACTGTAGTAAGCTAACTAGGATCTCAAGAAGATTAACCATACATAGATTACACAATGGGTCTGCTCGTTTGATCATAGGTAATGCTCTTCATTACCACCCAACCATAGACATCCTCAAGTGCCACCCCCGAGCAGAGCAGGAGACCTGCTACAGAAAGATATCCAAGAGAAATTCACCCAAATACAAAGATAGATGCTGTTATAGAAATGCCTTCGATCAGGTCGAATTTTGCTGCTTCAGACTAGTACTCTTGCGGCTGCCTCAAATTAGTACTCCTACGACTGCCTTAAATTAGTACTCCTTAGATGTGTTAGGAGACTGAGTTGTTGTGTGTCAAATGAGGAAGGCTTGACCCGTATTTATACTAAATTTGTCACTGAACTTTTAGGGCCGATTCTCCTTATAGAAATTATAATTTCCTATTATAATTTTTCTCTGTAGGGCCGACTTATGCCCTTGTCTCTCATTGTTAGAGAGGGGTTTTCTCTTCACAGGATATCAATCTATAGGAGGTCTCTTGGAGGTGAATACCTCCCACAACTACCAAAAATATCAACACTCCCTCTTAGCTAGGGAGGTATTCTTAGTGATGTTTACTCTCGCTCCTCATAGCCTCGCAGGCTATACCTTGGTCCTCCGATCACTAGAATGACACTAGGGTCTCATCGTCACTTAGTGCGCCATTGTCAAGGGCCTCATCACCACATGACATATCTCATCAAGGAACAATGGTCTCCAAGGGTTGTTGGGCACCAACCCAGATGAATGTTCTCCCAACCTGTTAGGGTTGCTGGGCACCAACCCAGGTGAACATTCTCCCAACCGTATGACCATCAGGTCTCCAAGGGTTGCTGGGCACCAATCGAGATGGATATATCCAACCCATAAGGGTTGCTGGCTAGTGAAATATCCTCCCAACTGCTTGGATACCTCAACCACTAGAGCTTGACCTCAAGGGTACGTCACACATGGCTCAATTCATGTGGACACGTCAACACATGGCTCATCCCATGTGGACCTCTAGAGGCTCCTCCCTCTAGAAACACTAGGGTCTATCCCATAGTGTGACGTATGGGTCCACTCCCCATGACGTGTCCTCTAGTGCTCAACCACTAGGGACATCACTCTCACAGATCAACTCGACTAAGTCCACAGGAGTACGAATTGGAGAGCCATCTCAAGTCAACTCAACTCTATCCACAGGAGTATGACAGGAGACCAAATACAAGTCAACTCAACTCAGTCTAGAGGAGTATGGCTAATCTCATAGATCAACTCAACTAAGTCCATAGGAGTACGATCTCACCTATCACATAGGTGTCCTTATATATCAACTCAACTTAGTCCAGAGGAGTATGATCTGGAGAATGTCTCAGGAAGCTGCAATCATCAACCCTCCCTCTCAACGAGGGAGGCATCATGCCAAATCTCTCACGGAAGTACTCGAACTTCGTCCTGGTAAGGACCTTCGTGAGATCATCTGCAATCTGGTCTTCTGTAGTAAAGTACTGCACCTGCACTGTCTCCCTCTGCATCATGTCTCAAACATAATGATATCACTGACCAATCAAGTTTGTAAAGAGCTTGCGAATCCACACTGCTTCACGAACTGCCATCCACAATTTTATCTGTTTCTGTGGTACTCACGACATAGACATATCTCATGCCATATCCATTAATCCTCGTATACCAAGTTCGAGGTGCCTGATTAAGTCCATACAGGGCCTTCTTCGATCTGCACGCATGAGACTCCTTCTCATGTATCACGAAACCAATTGGCTGCTCGATGTACAATTCTTTCTCAATCTCTTCATTGAGAAAGGTTGTCTTCTCATCCACCTGATGTAATCTCCATCCCATGGCTACTGCAAGGGCAATGATTGTCTGGATGGAAATATATCAAGCAATAAGAGCAAATGTCTCCTCATATTCTATTCCCTCCACCTGAGATAAACCTCTGGCAACAAATCTTGTTTTGTGCTTCTCGATGCTCCCGTCAACTATATGTTTGATCTTTATAGAACCACTTGGAAGTCACCATAGACTTCCCTTACGGTCTCAGAACAGTATCCCACACATCATTCTTCACGATGGACTAATACTCCTCCATTATGGCTTCTCTCCATATTTTCTAACTGGATGCTTCCTCACAACAGGAAGGCTCAAGAATCAATGATGTGGCTCATAGATGCAGCATAGCCCGAATGTCTTTGTGGTCTCTGGATTTCTCAGAAAGTACCACAAGAGCTGCATGTCCTTCTGCCTCTTGCAGAGTTTGATGAGCCCATGAAGGCCTCTTTTGGCCTACTGCAATATCTCTAGGAATATCAACTGGATCATCTGGATCGATGGGCTCAACTAGCTCCCTTTGAAATGCTAAAGGGTGAAGGGGGAGAAGTCATCATCTCCTCCTGCCTCTCACTGTCAATCTCTATGTGAGATCCTCTAGATCTCCAGAAGGCTATCTTCTCTTCAAAGGAAATAGCTGTCATGGGTCCACACAAATCTGATTGCATAAGATCCCCTTGGATCTGCTGTCACTGCTCGGAAAGGACCCCACAAGCTCTACGAATGCCATCATGCTTTACACGAAGATCCGGAAGACCTAACACCATTTTCCCCAGGGTGGGAAGAGCTCGGTAATGTAAATGAACAAGTCTCCTATGTTATCACTTGCTCAAACTGATGGAATCATGTGACAAGATTTGGACTGGTAAAACTGTCAGTCCATATAAACTCCTTGTCTAATCAGACTGCTTCATGTCTCAAACTAGAGACCATCTAATATGTTTCCTTCTGCAACCGTCACTATGGCTCTCTCTTAGGGCTATCACTAGTGACCTGTCTTTGTTGTAACCTGCCTGGAACAAGAAAACAAAAGAAAAAAAAAACATCTCCATGGCAACCTCCATGGAAGATAACCTACCAGGAACAAGAAAACAAAAGAAAAATAATATCTCCTAGAGGGGAGATCAACAAGTACATCTCTAGTATTATGACTTCAAAGCAACTTAAAGATTGCTATCACAGCTACGAGATCTACATGTAATGTAGCAAGTCAGATATACTAGAAGTGTAGGTTACATGCATGATAATTAAAACAATCAAACCTGGAGTCTTTTCTTTCAGGGAGAGTGTGCTGCTCCTCTGATTGCACTGAGATCCCTCTGGATCCACAATTGCAGCAAAAAGGTCCCTCCTCCAAGAAGCACCTTCATGATAAAATAAAAAATATACATGCAAGTGCATACCTCTTAAATTGTAGCATTATCCTTAGAAATTTGTCAGCTGGTGCAGCGTTTGACTCGCATACAGAACAGATCTCAATCTCTGTCAAAAAAGGCTCCTTAAACATGCTGCAACACCTGCCTCAGGTCTGGTATTAAATTTGCCTCAAATCTGCCCTTTTGCTTTGCTTCAGAACTTATCTCAGATTTACCTCAGGCCTACCTCAGATTGGTCCAGAAATTTGACATAAAATAGGCTTTGAACTTGCCTCAACTCGCCTCTTATATTACCCTAGGACAGTCCTTAACTCGTCCCTGAAATGGCCTTCAAATTGTATTGAAATGCTGCAATTTTTCTTCTGAATTCTGTGCCAATGGAAGGCCTCAAACTTGGCCTAGATTTGGGTCACTCTTACTGCTCTTAGATCCAGAAATCAACACTTAATTTGTTATCATCTTTTGTAGAAGAGGTTGAACCATAGTTGACTGATGGACAAGGACCTTGATAGAGATTCCATTCATCCTGTACATTGGCTACATCAAGGTCTGCTTCACCACTTCAACTTCCTCTACTAGACAACTCTTTTGCACAAGTATTCAACATCTTATCAGAATTTTGTTCCTTCAATACATGACATTGTGACAAGAATCTGTTTGTGTGCCCCTCAGTATGTTCATCAAGAACGCCCTGCATTCCATAGATTTGATGTGCTTTTGCTGGTATTGTTTGAGAATCATCCCGATTTTTATTGTGCATTCCAATACATGGTTCACAGTCTTGTCTTATGACAAGAAAGGAGGTTCAAAAACCTGGAGTATGTTTAGAACAAAAGAAAGAGTTTGCAGCGATGCACCTTCTAACTATGGTCAACAGTCAAAACCCTCAACAAAGGCTTGGCCAAGGCTAGTAGGCCTACGACCAGTCTTTAGATTTCTTTACAGGCTTGTTAGGGAGGCTCAACCCTTCTCCTATACCTGCAATAGGGTCACAACAACCCTTAACTGATGTGCAATGGTCATCTTACAGGATCCGCTCTGATACCATGTTGAATTTTAAAATGCTAAGCTAGTTTACAACTGCAGTAAGCTAACTAGGATCTCAAGAAGATTAACCATACACAGACTACACAATGGGTTTGCTCGTTTGACCATAGATAATGCTCTTCATTACCACCCAACCATAGGTATCCTCAAGTGCCACCCTCGAGCAGAGCAGGAGACCTGCTACAGAAAGATATCCAAGAGAAATTCACCCAAATATAGAGATAGATGCTGTTACAGAAATGCCTCAGATCAGGCCGAATTTCGCTGCCTCAGAATAGTACTCCTGCGGCTGCCTCAGATGTGTTAGGAGGCCGAGTTGTTGTGTGTCAAATGAGGAAGGCTTGACCTGTATTTATACTAAATTTGTCACTGAACTTTTAGGGCCGACTTCTCCTTCTAGAAATTATAATTTCCCATTATAATTTTTCTCTATAGGGCCGACTTATGCCCTTGTCCCTCATTGCTAGAGAGGGGTTTTATCTTCTCAGGATATCAATCTATAGGAGGTCTCTTGGAGGTGAATACCTCCCACAGCTACCCAAAACATCAACAATAGAGACTTACACGACAAGGGAGTAGGACCATTCTATACAAACCCTAGTGGTTATTGCATACAAATATCTTTTTAGAGGTCTCCATGGAGAAAGGCACTGTTATCGCACAATCTGTACTTGCCCAAAGCTCAAGACAACTGAGACAAGATTGGCGTAACAAGGGGGTGACCTATCACTGTCACCTTAATAGGAAACCCCTTTCTGTTTAGGAGTATGTTAAGATTACCCCAAGGGAGACGTCCCTAGTGATCTAAAGGGCTGATGAAGCTAAAGCAAGGATGCAAGAATACCCCTCTCTCACTGGTCACTCAAGTCAAAAGGTCTGTATGTCTTAAGAGATGAAACAAATGTAAATGGATTAATTGTACCTGCCCAGAACAAGAGAACAAGAGAACAAGACAAAATATGGCAGTTTCAAGTACAAAATGATGTTAGTGCTTCAATAAGACAATAAGCCTTTGAAATATATGCTGGCTGATATAAAAATGCAACAAGATGAAAGTTTACAACAACAATAAGTATTTTATAACAGCTGCAAGAAATATGCTTTTAAATTGCTTGAAAAGACAATGAAAAAGTAGCTTTTACTAGGCAGAATGATAATTAGTTGTCACAATCTAATTTAGAAATGTTTAGCTAGCATTAAATGTAATTTATGCAGAAAATTTTCTGCAATTAGATGGCTGTAGTAAACATTTATAACAGCAGCAAGTAAATTAGTTATCTAGGCTTAAGTTAGGGTTAGTTTTAGTTAGTGAAAGCTAGAAAGTTCAAGGTTTGAGTGTTGGTTTGATCTCTCTACAAAGGAGTGTAAGGACTAGTGCCTTTAAAGGGTTATGGAGTCAAAAGTTCAGTGATATGCATTTGGAGTAAGCAACAATATGATTATGTTATCCAAGTAAAAGATGGATCTTAGAAGAGTAGTAACTTAAGTCTTCTTGAGATTCAGCGTTTGGGGAGGTGAGCTACTAGAGAGTAGGCACTTCTAGGCCCTAGCGGTTTTCCTCCTTCTTAGATAGTTGAAGAAATATTTAAATGCAATTACAATTGATCAAGACCTCTAAAGAGTTAGCACTTTAGGGCTTTAGAGGCTTGTCAATATAACCAATTAGGCTCAGTCTAGCAAATACAAACTGAAGAAGTAGTAACTTAAGTTCTTCACTTCTAGGGTTTATCAAGCATGCAATTTCATAATTTTTATCATGAGCAAACAAATATAACATAACCATTCAAAAGTAATGACAAAAAACAGATTTACTTACTTCGCCAAGAATGATCATGCATGAAAACACTAGATTACCAATTGACTTCACCAAATTGATCCAAGTTGCAAGTAGAAGACTCCAAAAGAGAGGTGCGCATCACAATTTCAGTCAATAAACCCTAAGTAGGGCGCAAATTTCAGTCCTCTTCCTCTTGTGTGAGGAGTTATGATGATAAAATGAGAGTACTTTATCTCTATTTATACAAAACTTTGACCCTTAATTAATTTTAGGTCAAAATTAAGGTCGACCTAGCCAATTTATAAATAAATTCAAATTTGACATAAATAAAATTAATTAGCATCTAAAGACACCTCCAAGGGTGACCCATGCCCTTCTAGTGTGACGTTGAGCCTAAAAGGTAGGGCGCTTGGCCTATAAAGGCCCCAGATGAAGCCCACATGTGCCACTAGGCTCATAGATTCCTCCAAAACGAAAACCCTAGCTCTGGATGACGTCTAGGGTCATGATGGTGATGTCTTGGGCCTTCAAGGGCCAACGTTTATGTGGAAGAGCAAGATCCCCCTGGGTCTAGGTCTTCTAGGGTGCCTCCAAAGACAACATCCTTCTTTATTCCTGGTGCAAATCTTCAAAGTCTTCTTACCCATGGTTGAGGTCACAACATCCATTTGTGGGCTTTAAGCCCCCATGAAGGTCCAAGCTAATCATTCCCTCATGTGTACCTATCCACTAGGAAAAGTTATGCAACAACAACAGGTACGCCCTCCAGGGGTTCATAAGTCACAGGGATCATAACATGTAAATCATATCCAATAATTAAATTACCCAGACATGTGCATCAAACCCCCCTTAACCCAAACAAATGCTCAAAGACTTTATGCAATTTGACAAGTTAGTTTTGGAGAAGGTCTCAGGGTGTCCTATTGGGCTAACCTCCCTTAAGTTTGGGGTGTTTCCCAGGTGGGAGCTAATCCAAGTCATGTAAGTGTATGAGGTGGCATGGGATAAGTGTTTGGGCACGAGGTGCAGTAATAATAGGGAAATGTAAGTCTTACCCATGGGTGCCTTTGTAGAGGGCGAGTTGCACCTTGTCGTAAATTGAATTTTTTCCTAGCCCATTCATTGCCTTTTATTCTTAGCTTTAGTTCTTTTGATCTTTTGCTCTATTAATTCACCCACAAAGTGAATTAATTGTCACTTTAATGACTCAAGTGACATATTTCGCTTTTGACTTAAATCTCTTTAGTCAAATTGAAATTAGAATCATAAAGTAAAGTAACAAGGGTAATAGTCTCCCCCTTTGTGTTTAGAGACTCATAAATACATGGGGACCACTTTCCAAGGTACCCAAATCTCAACAAAAGGAGATGGAATGGATGGAGGTGGTGTTGGTAACCCAAGGCCTCAATCATCCAAGTCCTAAAAGAAAGTTGGCTAGAAAGTAAGAAGACTTAGGCCCTAGCGATTTTCTCTTTCCTTAGACAATTTGGAAATAATATATGCAATTAGAGTAGGGCTACTAGAGTGCTAACATTTAGGGCTCTAGTAGCTACTTCCAAACAAGGTGCTCTTTTAAGAAAATTTAAACAAGTGGAAAACTATAGAGAGAAAGATAACAACTTATGTTTCTCTCCTAGGGTTTTAAGCAAACAACTTCATAATCTTTAACATGAACCAAGTAAAATTTACCACAAGCATTCAATAATATAAACAAATTGCAGATTTGCTATTTACTTCACCAAGAATAATCAAGTGAAACCCTAATTGAAGATATTCCACAATGAAAAATAGCCAAAACACACCAAAATTTGTCTCTCCAAGAAGTTGCTCACCACTTAGTTCAGCCAATAACCCTTAAAGAGGGCCGAATTTTAGACCACACACTTGTGTGATGAGTGAATGATGAAAAAATGAGTCGTTTCTCTCTATTTATACAGTTCCAATGACCTTTTATTAACATTCGGTCATAAAAAGGCCGACATGGCCAAATTACATCAAAAATCCAATTTTTACATAAATGAAGTTAATTAAACCCTAATTTCATCTCCAAGGGTGATGTCACGCCCTTCTAGGGTGACGCTAGGCCCCTAGGGTGTAACACTAGGCCTCAAATGCAGAACGTTTGGCCTCCAAAGGCCCTGAATGCTGCCACACGTGCCAACTAACACACAACTACCCTCATAAGAGCAAACCCTAACTCTGGATGACGTCAGGGTTATAATGATGATGTCATGTGCTCTCAAGGGTCAACGTCTAGGTGGAAAGGCAAGACCCCTTGGGTCTAGGTTTGCAAGAGTGTCCCTGGTGCAATGTCCTTTCTTCCTGGTGCAAGCCTCTGGTGTCTCTCTCCCCTTGGTGGGGTCACAACATCCATCTGTGGGCTTTTAGCCCCATGGAGGTTCGAACTAATCATTCCCCATATATACCTGTCCACCGGGCAAAGTCCCGCATCAACAACAAGTACGCCCTCCAGGGGTTCATAAGTCACAGGGATCATAAAAATGTCAATCACATCTAATAATCAAATTACCCAAACATGTGCATCAAACCCCCCTTTACCCAGACAAATGCTCGAAGACGTTATGCAATTTAACAAGTCAGGTTTGGAGAGGGTCTCAGGATGTTCTATTGGGCTAATCCTCCTTAAGTTCGGGGTGTTTCCCAGGTGAGAGCCAATCTAGGTCATGTAAGTGTGTGTGAGGTGACATGGAAAGTGTTTGGGCATAGGGTGCAGTGATAACAGGGAAATGTAGGTCTTACCTGTGGGTGCCTCTATAGAGGGTGAGCTGCACCTTATCATGGATGCCATTGTTTCCTAACCCATTCAAGCCTTTTATTCTTAGTCTTATTGCTTTTTCTTTTATGCTTCAAGGGAAGAGCTGAGGGACACTGTCCTGACTTGGTGACCAGAGGTGACATCGTTACCCACAAGCATTTCACGGAGATGAGAAGACTGGCTCGTGATGAAACCCCCTTTCTTTTGGCTATGCCACCAAGAGCCACTACCCTGGTTTGGTGATTAGATAGATGGTAGTGTCATACCGTTACATGCCCATGGTCCTAATAGGCTGGCTCAAGATGAGACCTCCTATCCACCAACTAATACCTTGAGTGTTTATTTATCTTACGGGTTCCCTTTTCTTACTGAGAATCCTCTTATTGCTTTCTAGGGAATCCCTGGGCGAAGCATCTCAAAGGTTTCATTTTGGATTTTAACTCTTGCCAACTACTTTTACCCTCTGGGTCTTTAGCCCCTTCTTCCCACAAGGCAAGGTACAACCCTTCATAGTGTGGCAAACCCAATGCCCAAACAAAGGTAGGGTGGAAAATGAGAGGAGTACGGATGGAAAGTGGTAAGTATGGAGGGAATGGACGATGACCTTTCATAGACCCACCCAGTGGCAACCCATCCTAAAGGGAGATCGAACTTACTAGTGCATCATGTCACCCTCCCAGGTATGAGCAAGTCAAAGAGCATAATTTCCAAGCAAACGTTATGAAATGAAGGAGAATTCAGTGCAASATATTCAAGTGCTTCAATAATCAGAGTGACACATACCATGATACCCARACTCATTACCTCATGGAGCAAGACTTACTGCTACTTCAGGACCAGGCTGGTGGGATGGGTACTGCTGTTGCTGATAGATGGGTTGCACTGAAGAAACGATGGGCCCTCTGGGGCCATGCTCAAGTCATCCGACTCTCGACACTCCATGTCTAGGACCTGTGGGCCTTAAGACATGATCTCCTTAGTTATTCCTAGGATAGGGGATAACAAGTCCAATAACAGGCAGCAATAGCAGTGCATTAAAGGGAAAGATATCAGTCCAAGAAGGAAGCGAGTTACACCTTCAATGCTGGTCTATAACATGAGCTTATAACAACATAGTCTCTCAGTAGTCTACAGTCAGGTTAGAGTCATTGGCAAGCTCTTTAAGAGCAGAGTTTTCTTGGTGGATATGTTGTAAGTGGTCATGTGTTATCTTTGCAATAAAGGAAGTTTGTTTGCTGGGGTTTTTCTCCCTGTATAGGGTTTCCCCAGGGTACGTATGGTGTGAAAATGCATACTGGTTATTCTTTATGGTTTTTACTGTTCAATTTTGATTATGCACTAAGAATCTAAGTTAAAAGTACAACCATAAGTAAAAGAAACTTACAGTATTGAAACAAGCTCATAAGCTAACATGGTATCAGAGATTAGGGTGTGATAATCTTGTTGAAGTGCAGTAGCAGGTACACACAGATTCAAGCGAGCTTGATCAAGATTCCAATGTGAGGTCCATGGCATCCTCCCTTTCAGTCAGGATCGAGGATAGGCTCGAAGGAGCTTCCAACTTCAAGGTGTGGAAGCTCCTGATAACGAATATCATGCAGGAGCATGAACTTGAGCAGTATGTGACCACATTGGTGGAGGAATCCACCACTAATGTAGGAAGAGGGACCTTCAGGAAGAGTCAAACAAAGGCCAATTGAATCATCTTTGACTCAGTCAAAGACAACATAATGCCAACAATGACTTCGTTAATGACTGCCAAGGACTGTATGGATACCTTGGTAAATCTATATGAGAAACAAGCTTCAAGTCAGGAGCATGAACTTGAGCAGTATGTGACCACATTGGTGGAGGAACCTACCACTAATGCAGGAAGAGCGACCTTCAGGAAGAGTCATGCAAAGGCCAATCGAATCATCTTTGACTCAGTCAAAGACAACATAATGCCAGCAATGACTTCGTTAATGACTGCCAAGGACTGTATGGATACCTTGGGAAATCTATATGAGAAACATGCTCCAAGTCAGAAGAGGACACTTAAGCACAAGCTTGAGTATTTGAAGATGGAGAAAGGTGAATCGGTAGCATCTTTCTATTCTAGGATAGCCCAGATCGGAGATCGACTCTTGGTCACTCGTGTCACAGTGGATGATGATGATTTAGTTCAGGCCATATTTGGTGGTCTTCTTTCTTCATGGGAGACTTTACTATCCAATGTAAGTGGGAGAGAGATTTAGCCCACATTTGAGAGGTTATGGCACGATTTCCTCTAAGAGGAGAGTCGCACTGCTCCGAGGAGCGAGCCAACTAAAGAAGAACATTCTGCATTAGCATCAAGATTCAAGCGAAAGAAGAAAGTCACTTTCCAGAAAGGCTCTCAGAGGAAGTTAAACACCAAAGGTATGTTCAAAGGTAAAAGTATTGATACATCGAAGATTAAATGCTTTAGTTGCAATAAGTTGGGTCATTTTGCTAAAGACTGCTGGTATAGGAAGAAAAATCCAAGGAAAGGGAAACATCATGCCTCAACTGCTGTGGAAAATGAATCCAAAAGAAAATAGAAAGGTCCTTCTAATGAAAGAGAAAATAGAAAAGAATATTACCTGGTTTCTGCTTTATCCAATACAATTTTCACATGGCCAAAAACTTGGTTAGTAGACAGTGGTGCATCAAAGCACATGACAAGGAAACACATCAGAACCCTTAGAAAAAACAATGGAGGAGAGTTTGAATCTCTCTAGTTTGAGGATTTCTTCAAGGAAGCAGGAATCAAGAGACAGTTGACTGTGCCATATAACCCTCAGCAAAATGGTGTTGCTGAGAGGAAAAATGGGACAATTTGTGAGGCAACGAAATCCATGATGTTTGACTAGGATCTGCCAAATTCTTTATGGGCAAAAGCTACCTCCACTGCTGTGTATATTCATAACAGGTGTCCACGTGCTATCTTGAAGGACAATACTCCCGAAGAGGTCTTCTTAGGGATCAAAACTGAAGTAGGGCATCTAAGGATATTTGGATGTCCTGTATACATTTAGGTCCCTAAGGAGAAGAGGACAAAGATGAAACCCTCGAGAAAGAAAGGGGTTTTTGTGGGGTACAGTGAGAGCTCCAAGGCTTATAGGATATATGTACTAGGTCAGAGGTAGATATAGGTAAGCAGGGACATAAGTTTCCATGAGGAAGCCGCATCCAAGAAATCCAGAGAGCTACAACAGGAATTAGAAGTAGTTCAACTAGCTTCTCCCTCTTCTGAAAATAAAGAGTCAGATGATCAGAGGGAGGAACCTCATGAAGGGCCAATGATGAGCCCCTAGAACTTGTTGAAGAGTTGGAAAGAACTCTTGAAGAACCTCCAGCCAAAAGGAAGCCAGGATGGCTTAAAGAAACAGTGTAGGAAGCAAAAAAGATAATTGCTCCCAAAGGAACTTCCAGGGAAAGTAAGAGGCCTCGCAGGTTTGGAGGCTATGTTGCACTGATGAGCAACATCAGTGATGCCGAACCTTCTTCATTTGAAGAAGTAGATAAATTACAAGTATGGAAGGATGCCATGCTTGAGGAATACAGGTCTATTCTAAAGAATAATGTCCGGGACATTGTACCGAGGCCAAAAGACAAATCAGTGGTCTCTTCCAAATGGATCTATAAGATCAAACATGCAGCCGATGGGAGTGTGGAAAAGTTCTAAGCAAGATTTGTAGCCAGAGGCTTCACTCAAAAAGAAGGAATTGACTATGAAGAGACCTTTGCCCTTGTAGTCAGGTATACCTCCATTCGAGTTATTATTGCTTTAGCTTCAGTTCTTGGTTGGAAACTACAACAGATGGATGTAAAACAACATTCTTGAATGGAAAGATTGAACAAGAGGTCTTTGTGGAACAACCGGATGGTTTTGTACTGCATAACAAAGACACTCATGTATGCAAGCTAAGGAAGGCCTTTATGGTCTTAAGCAGGCTCCTAGAGTTTGGTATGTCAGGATTGATGGCTTTCTTAAAAGCCCGAGCTTTTAGAAAAGTGATGTTGATGCGAATCTGTACTTCAAGGTAAGAGGGAACCAACCTGTTATACTAATCATGTATGTTGATGATCTCTTTTTGATAGGAGATGAAGGGATAATAGCCTGGTGTAAGAGGGAGCTAATCTCAGAATTCGAGATGAAAGACTTAGGCTTGGTGCATTACTTCCTAGGATTGGAAGTGTGGCAAAGACATGGTGAGATATTTTTGGCACAAGGAAAATACACAGTGGATGTGTTAAAGAGGTTTGGTATGATGGATTGTAAATCTATGTCTACTCCGATGATTACCAACCTGAGGAAGCTACATGATTCTAATATAGGCTCAGATTTGGTGGATACCACCATGTATAGGCAGTTGATTGGATCATTGATGTATATGATCCATACCAGACTAGATATATGCTATGTAGTAATTGCAATGAGTGAGTTCATTGCTAAACCGAGACAGAGACACTGGATAACAGCAAAGCACATCTTGAGATATCTCAGAGGGACCATTACCTATGGTCTGAGATATACATCCGGTGGTGGTCTATTTTTGCATGGGTATGCAGATGCTGATTGGGTAGGAAGCCCAATGGACTGAAATAGTACTTCCGGATACTGCTTCAGTTTAGGATTTGCTATGATCTCTTGGTCAAGCAGGAAACAAGGATCCATTGCACAAAGTACAACATAGGATGAGTACATTGCAACAAGTGATGCTGGCAAGGAAGCAGTATGGCTCAAAAAATTGGTTTCTGGGTTGTTTGGTGACAAGCTCGAGATGATAGTGGTTCACTGTGATAATCAAAGTTGCATAAAATTGACAGAGAACCCGATATTTCATGACAGGTGAAAACATATTGACATGAAGTACCACTACATTCGAGACTTGTCCAAAGAAAAACTATAAAGCTACGATACATAGCCACGAGCAAGCAGGTAGCTGATATCCTGACGAAGCCATTGCCCTTGAGACAGTTTGTGCAGTTGAGAGGCAAGCTTGGTGTGGTTGAGAATGACTCCCTCGCTAAGAGGGACTGTTAAATTTGGCAGCATCGGCAATCATTCTCCAATGAGAGGCCATATGGGCCTCCCCCGAGGCTAGCTAGGGAGATTTGGAGAATCAACCAATCGTGTGGGGTATTGACAAAAGCTAGGGGGAACGTACAACCTCTGTGAGTCAAACCAAAATGCAGGACGAACAAGATGCTATATGATCTTGTGAGTCTAGCCAAAGTAAAGGCAGAAGCTTTGTAAGTCTAAGACAAAAGTCAAGATGTAATCTAATGAAAAAGTCAGGGGGAACGTACAACCTCTGTGAGCATAGACAGTCTAGTGAAAAAGTTAGGGGAACGTACAACCTCTGTGAGCATAGACAGACTAGTGCAAAAGTCAGGGGGAACGCACAACCTCTGTGAGCCTAGTCAAGCCTTGTGAGCCATGAGCAAAAGTCAAAGCATCTAGCAAAAGTTAGGTTGAACATAAAATTCTTATGAGATAGAAACAAACAATCTTCTTGATATTGCAAATGTTGTAAATGTATTGATCTAGTGCGTTGGCACGTGTAACACCATCCATCATTAAGAAATTCGAATTGCCTTAAGTCGAGTTGTAAAGAGTTGAGTTGAATGTCAAGGCTGAGTTATCAAACTCAAGTTGTATGTTTGGTCAAAGTCAAGTTGGAAGTCAAGTTGGCAAGTCTTGTTGCATGCATGTCTAGTTGCATGTTGAGTTGCATGTTGCATTCATGACATGCATGACATGTGCATGTTGAGTTAGTTCGCATGCATTGTCAAGTCAAGGGCGAGTTGTAACTGAAGTCTCAAGTCTAGTTCTAAATTTGAACTAAAGTGTAAAGTTTAGTTATGTCGAGCATGAAAACAAGTTTCTAATTCGAGCCCTCTCCTTCTCCTCTCCAGTTCTTTATAAGTGGAGGTCGACCCTCGTTCTTCACACAGGTTATGCAGCATGAGGGTGAAAGGCAGCAAGTGTTTTATCAGTGCTGGTATATATCTCTATTAACAGGCTACACATATATATCAGTTAGCAGACTGCACATATATATCAGTTACCAGGCTGCATATATTATCAGTTAGCAGGCTGCACATATATATCAGTTACCAGGCTGCATATATTATCAGTTAGCAGGCTGCACATATATATCAGTTAGCATGCTGCATTTATATCAGTTAGCAGGAAACAAATATTTCTGTTAGAGGGCAGCAAAATACACCCACAGTGCTGGCGTATATCAGTCCAAAAATGAGGCTTATAACAATCCATATCGGCAGCGAATATCAGTACACAGGAGGCTGCTATAACAGTCCACAACAGGGCACAATATTAGTCCATTTTAGGGCTGTGTATCAGTCCAATAACAGGCAGAAGTATCAGTCCATTAAAGGGCAGCATATCAGTCCAAGAAGGAAGTGATTTATACCTTCAATGCTGGTCTATAACAGGAGCTTATAACAACATAGTCTCTCAGTAGTCTACAGTCAGGTCAGAGTCATTGGCAAGTTCTTTAAGAGCAGAGTTTTCATGGTGGATATGTTGTAAGTGGTCATACATTATCTTTGCAATAAAGGAAGTTTGTTTGCTGGGGTTTTTCTTCCTATATAGGGTTTCCCCATGGTACATATGGTGTGAAAATGCATGCTGGTTATTCTCTATGTTTTTTTACTGTTCAGTTTTGATTATGCATTAAGAATCTAAGTTAAAAGTACAGTCGGAAGTAAAAGAAACTTACAGTATTGAATCAAGCTCATAATTTAACATACATAGCCCCATAGCCCAAGCAAACAAGGCATTGGTCATTTTCTTTCATCCACCATCCCAAAACCACAAAAAAAACATTTTTCCTTTTTCTTTTTTCCTTTTTTGTTTTTGTTGCTAAGCTCACTTTTGCTCCCACTCCATGCGACATGAATTGAACTTAGTTAGCCTTAGGGAACCCCCCCTTGACTTAGATCCAAATTTAGTCTAAAGTGAGAAAGGCAAGGCTATTGAGGTGACAGTGGGTAGCTTGCCTAAGTTGCCTTTTGGGTCTCACACTTGTGATTAGGACTTTTTTCATGAAGTGAGAACTCGAGAGGTAACACGTACCATTTTGAAACTGCCACAAACTAAATTGAATCACAATACTTATGACAAAGTTTTATGGTTTGGTTCAAGCTTTGAAACGATGGTGAAATTACTTGCTTGGTAAGGAGATCATCTTGCATATTGATCACCAACCACTTCAATTCTTGAATTCTTGGTCTAATGTTCTAGAATAATTCCATCTCAAATGGGCTTCATACCAGAACTAGTTGGATCACATGTTCAAGTACAAGAAAGGAGCTTCCAACAAAGTGGTCGATTTTCTTAGTGTTATCGCACACATTGTAGGTTGGGCAAAGCTCGACCCAACAACCAATTGGCGACAACTAGGAGAGCACCTACCCATTGTCACCTTAGGCAGGTGTTCCCGTCACTTTAGAGGTGAGGTGGTCACCTCAAGGGGGGAATCCCGGTGACCTAGGGGGGACTGAGATGAAAAGTGAGATGTATGAACAAAAGCCTTTAAAGGTCAAGTTTCTAGATGGAAAAGGGAACTTGGGGAAGAGTCTAGAGGGTTGCTTAAGGTTGCCAATGATTTGAGTAACCTGCCAAGTGTTAATACCTGCCCGAGACACAAATAAAACCAAGTATATGATATAATATGTTAGTTGGACAAGCTGTCCCTAATTGCAACAACAATAAATGATATATATCAGCATATAGAAGATAATAAAGGCTGTAAAATAAGTGCTAAGAGTCCAATTGAATAAGAAAGAAGTAAGCTAGTGAAGACTAGTTCAATTCAACAATGATATAGTAAGACTTTAGCATAAAAGCAAGGCTGAAACAAAATCTTACTGTAGTGATATTCATCAGCCTTATGGCTGTACCAAACCAAGCTTTATAGCAAAAAAATCAATTTTAACTAGCTCAAAAAAGTGCGCTAGGGTTAGTAGTTTGTTAGGGTAAAGTTGTAGCCAATTCCTAGGGTTAGTTTAGGAGTTATCTAGGGTTAGAGAGTTAGTTTTCTGCAACCCTAATGGATGTAGGTTAGTTTTGTAACAACAACAAGATTTAGAGGATGAAAGAGAACACCTCGATAAGGCAAGAGAGCCTAGGGCTCAAAGAACAACTTCCAAGTGAGAGAGCTTCAAAACTTGAAACTTTCACATTTACCAATGCAACGTTTTTATTTCTCAAATGCAACAATTAGTGCCTTTGATTATGGGTTAATGGGGTCAAAAGAAAAGAGCTAGAGCTACTACCTCCTTCGGGGTATAAACCCTCTTATTTCCCAAGGCAAGTAACCTAGCTAGGGTTTGAAACTAAGGGGTGTATGTGTTATTGATTGCAGCTTCATGAGACATTCTCCAAGTTGTTCTCCTCTGGATTGAGTTGAGACGATCTGTGAGAGAGCCCATGTGATGGGTGTGCCATACTCCTCTGGACTGAGTTGAGATGATGCGTGGTCTCTTGTCGTGCTCCTCTGGACTAAGTTGAGACAACTTGAGATGGTCTCCTATCAGACTCCTATGGACTTAGTTGAGTCGACTTGAGATGGCTCTCCAGATGGTACTCCTATGGACTTAGTTGAGTTAATCTGTTGAGAGTGACATCCCTGTGGGTGAGCACTAGAGGATGTGAGAGATCCTTGCTATATTGTCTAAGAGTAAGATTTGTTGTAACCCTAATTTGTATTGTGAAGAGTACAAGTTGGCCCCACCATGTAAAAGATAATTAGTATTGTGTAAAGATTAATTATATTTCTGAGTTATACAGGTCGGCCCTATTGTGCCAATAGACACACCTATTGTTGTGTTAGGTCTTGTATATATAAGTGAGTAGATCCCCATTGTGGATCACTCACACACACACTTCATTGTAACTTTCTCTCAAGCTACTTGTATGGCTGAAGTGCACACTTCTCTTAGGCGCAAGTTTCAAGGTCATAGAGCACCCTCTTATGTGCTCTAGAGTTTATGGTGTGGGGGATCTTCTCTTGACTCTATAGCAAAGGATTACTGGGTTTTTCCAGGATAACTTCTTGTGTTCTTGTGCATGGTTATTCTTCTTGTGATCTTGGTTACTGCAACTATTGTATATGGTATTGTTGCATTGTTTATGGTTCAAGTACATGCTAAATTGAAATAAACTACATGTGCATGACCTAAGCATTAAAATTCAACAGTATGCCCTTATACTTCCTTAGCAAAACCCTTGCAAACAAGAATTCAATGCTTAAAAATATGATGGAGCTAAAATAGGGGTGTATTCACTTATACTCCCTACCTAGCCTTAGCAAAAACAACCTTGAGCTTAAATTACAAATGATAGCAACAAGTAAAAAGCTTACCAATCCAAATAGCAACAAGATAAACCATAGCATGCCAAGATAACCACCACACTAGCAAAAGAATGACCTCCAAGAGCTAGCTCATCATCATCATTAACTCCACAACCAAAGAAAAACCATATCATAGCATAAGATAACAAAAGGCCTCAAAGGTAGTGAAAATTTTAGTCCAATACTTCTCACAATGGGAGAGTTATGATTCAAAATGAGATCTTATGATCTCTATTTATACAAAATGTCATTCACATAGTTTGTCCACATTAGCAAGGGTAAAACATAAGATAAGGGGTCCACAACCCTTATCTTACCCCGTACAACCAAATAATATTAAACAATTCATCTTTAAATTCACTTTTACACAAAAGAAAACCCTAAAACAAGAGGACGTCACCCCTTTAGGCGATGTTTTGACACTAGGAGCAAGTCGTTGGAGTTGGAGATGCATAGTTAGGCCTCCAAAGGTCACATGTCAATCATCTAGGCCATCTCCTCATGGTCAAGGCCCTCTTCTCCTCAAATCATCCATGTGTCAATGAGCCATGTTTTCACCACCAAACCCTATCCTCTCTAGGTGATGTCAAGCCTCCAAAGGTGACGTTTTGCCTCTCCTAGGCAAAACGTTTGGCATGTAATTGCTAGGTCATGTCTTTCACAATATCTTTTAGGCCTCCGAAGGTGTGCCTCTCTCATTCGGTATGCGGGCCCTTGGCATCCAACTTGTGGGATTGAAGCCCCATGGAAGCCCAAGCTAGGCTTGCTCCTCGAAAACTGTCCACCAACTAGGTCCTGCAAAGACAAATGAACACGCCCTCTAAGGATCTCAAGTCATAATATCATGGTGAGTAAATCAAATCAATAAATGAGCCACCTAAGCATGTGCATCAAAGATTACCCAGTCAAACAAGTAAGTGCTCAAAGACATTATGCGACTTGCCAAGTTTGGATATGAGAGGGTTGACGAGGTGTCCTATTGGGTAGATCTTTCCCCATGTCAAGGAGTGTTTCCCAAGTGATCCCTCTCTAAGCCATGTGAAGTAGATGAAGTGGTCAAGGATCAAGACTCACTGGGCATGGGGTTCATGACATACAAGGGGTTGTAGTGTCTCATTCATGGGTGCCTTTGTAGAGGGTGTGTGGCACCTTCGTTTGCAATGCATTTTTTCCAAGCCCATCCTCTTGCCATTCTTTGTTTCTTTCATGTTTTAAAGAACGAGTTGAAGGCCATTGTCCTGGCGTAAGTGTCCAGATAATGACAGTGTCACTCACAAATACTTTGCGGAAATGAGAAGGCTGGCTCGTGATGAGACCCCCTTTCTCTCAGTTGTGTAAACTCAGAGCCACTACCCTGGCTTGGTGGCCAGATGATGGTAATGTCATACCGCTAGATACCCATGATCATGATAGGCCGACTCGTGATGAGACCTCCTATCCTCTTACTAACCCACTAAGCATTCATTTATTCTTGTGGGTCCCCCTTTTCTTACTGAGAAGCGTTTCATTTCTTTCTTGGGGAATCCTTGGGCGAAGCATCTAGAAGGTTAATATATAGGATTTTATCTTTTTAGCCAACAACAATCCCTTTGGGCCTTCAATCCCTTCTTCCCATAGAATGAGGGACAACCCCTTCTTGGGTCAATACACCCTAAAATCCCAAGAGACAAGGAAATGGGGGGTTTTAAGTGATGGAAAGTGGTAAGTATGGCTGGGAACAATACGGTGGCTCTTTAAGGGAGTTCCTAGTAGCAAACCCATTCCCGAGGAAGAACACTTACTAGGGCACAATGTCAACCACCAAGGTGAAACGGGGCAAAAGACATAATGTCCAAGCATATGTCATGAAATCTAAAGCAGTCTAAGATACAACATATTCAAAATGCCTCAAATATTGAAATGATACCCACCATAATACCTGACTTGTACCTCATGGAGCAAGGCCCAGTGCCTCTCGGAAGCCAGCTGGTGTGGTGGATGCCATCTGAAAATTTTAACCTTTGTGGTGGTGAGAGGGTCTCCATCTGTGCAAGTGGATACTGTCGATCATGTAGTCTTTTGACACTCCATATCTGCAACTTGAGGGCCTCGAGACATAATCTCCTTAGTTATCCCACAAAATGGGGATAACACTTAGCAAACCTCCTGTCAAGGTTCTTAACTTCGTGGATGTTTTATATGTCACTTATGATCACTAGACAAAGCACAACTTGATTGATACTGGTTTTGAACCCATCCTTGTGGCACTCGACCAATCTACGATTGTAAACATGTGCCTTTTATGGATTATAGATTGAGAGATGGTTTATCTTACAGGATAAATAAGATTTGTATTCTATCCAGTTCAGTTAGGCAACTACTCAAGGCTATATTCAAAGATGTTATTTGAGTCACCAATCTAAGCCATCTAATTAGAAGCTTGGTTTTTATCATCCTTTTCCAATTCATTCGAGGCCACGAGAATCCATTTCCATGGACTTCATTAGTGGTTTTCCTACCACCTAGCAACAACATGCTTGTATATTTGTTGTGGTTTGCAAGTTTTTTAAGATGTCTGTTTTCATTCCTTGTAGCAAAACAATCAATGCTCTTGCAATTGTTAAATTGTTTTCCCGGTATGTTTGGACAAATTTTTCTTTGCATTATACCATAGTCCTAAATCAGAATTCCAAATTCCTAAGTTAGTTTTGGAAATCTTTGTGGAAGATGCTTGGTTGTCAGCTTCATGTTTCTACTTCTTTTCATCCACATAGTGATGGCTAGACTAAGGTAGTGAACAAAACCTTAGAGAGCATTTATTGTCAGAAGAATAAGCACTGGTACATGTACTTGCACAATATTCAACATAGTTACACTAGAGCCCCTCATGCATCTACAAGGCATTCTCCTTTTGAGGTTTGTTATGGATTTTAGCCTTTTGTTCCCAATGAGATTCCGATTACTCTACCTTTGACTTCTATTGCTCTTGCCCAAAAGGAACAAGACACAACTATGTATTTTATATAGAATCTTGTGAAGATACATGCCAAAAAGTTGCAACATTCTGGATCAAAGATAGAAGAAATACAAATGGCATGATGGACATTGAGTTCCTCATTAGTTCAAGGTTGAAATCGAGTATGGTTACACTTAGATAAGCACTGGTTTCTAAAGAAACAATATCATAAGTACAAACCTATTTGGCATGGGCCTTATACCATTAGTCAAGCAATAGGTTCCAATGTCATATATTTGGAATCACTGGCTCAACTTAGCACTTACAATATCGTTAATGTCAATTAGTTGAGGTTGTATAAGCTTGCTCATCTTGATGGGAACATTCATTGGAGTAATCTAGTGGACAACATTCTAAAATTACGACAACCTTTGGATGAAGACAATTGATATTCACACATGCACTACAAGACACAAACATACCACTACCTAGTTTTACCTAAACATGCCAAATGGTTGTTTGAATCCACTTTTCAACAACAATTTCCTCATTTGCAGAAGAAAACGAGGTCAATTTTTTTAAAGTAGGGAGGAAATCTTGGGGACAATATTCCAAGTCAAACAATTGGAAATTGCCAAATATGGAAAGTGGTTGAAATTTTATCTTGTAGATAGCTTTTTCTCTTCTAACTTTTCTTTCACATCCAAGTTTTCCATTTATGGATGAGCTTTATTTGGAAAAGCCAATTGATAAAAGCTTTGCATGCCACTTGTTTATGTAAATAGCAATTTTAGTATCTATAAGCACACATCCATAGTTAATTGATAACAATGTCGCAAACATCACTTATGTTGTGACGTTTAACCTGTGTTGATCAATCTCCCCCCCAAAACACAATATTTTGAAAAATTCCCCACATTGCAATGTTTACCAAAAAAACAATTTTTTTGAAAATATCACACCATGCTCTGAAAAAATTTCCAAGCATGTAATTTTTTGCCTATAAAATCCAAAATTGGATTTTTTGGGGCTCACTCATTTGTAATAGTAGGGGATTGAGAACAAAGGAGCTTGTCATCGTCTTCCATTGAGTTTAGGAGGGGAAAACAAATGTTTTCATTGTCATAAAAGAATAATGTGGAGTGGGGATTGATTTCTATCTGCAATTTTCATATAAATTCCACTATTTAATTAGTTATTTTCTACGTCTTCTACAATCTTTGGCTGTGGGTGAAGCACCTTGAGAGACCCCCTAATGTGGATGCCATTTCCTTGGATGGCATTGGCATGATGTCTTAGTGGACGGTGGACACTGAGATGTCGATTATGGATGAGAGTCGAGACACTTGAGTGATTAGAGGAGGAGTATGTTATGAACATAAATATCACATAAATAGATATTCATAACATAATAATTAATTATAAATAATAATTATTAATAACGAAAGGACATGTCTCAAAGGACATGACTATTGGTTAAGGGCACCCCTGCGTGGGTATATAAACGAG
>ML782588.1:459522-474736 GCA_009831015.1 Picea engelmannii
ATAGAGAAAAAAAAAGTATAAATATATATAGGAAAGAAAATATATATATATATATATATATATATATATATATATATATATATATATATATATATATTATAACTAGCATATATATAGAGGAAAGAATAAAAATAAATAACATAAATTGATTCTGTACCATCCCACACATCATCCCGCGAATTCTATACAACCACCGATGATGATGCAGCCCATATTCTCTCATTATGTTGATTGATTTTTGATGTCTGGCCTCTTGGCTAGAAAGCTGAAGATACTTGGGGGCTTTGAGGGTTTTAACTAAATAAACCCAAGAGATTAGCACAGTGGTGAAAGATTCCACCTTTCCTCATCCAAGCTTGGCCAAGATGGTGAAAGATTCCACCCTTGCCATTCTATTAAGTTCAGATCCATTTCTGCCATTCATTTGTGAAGCAGGGCAAATTGTGAGAAGGGTTTTCTTCAAGAGGGGCACACTAGAGATCTTGGAGAAGTTCGATTTAGCCTCCAGAAGAGACATATAACTCAGATCTTCACTTGCATGTCTATGCCACCTCTCGATCTATTAGATATTGGAGATTTTTGAGAGGATCTATGGGGAGATTTATTATTTTGTACCCAGGGCGAAATATTGCTTGGAGGGGCACATGTGGTAGTGGAAATCTTCATATTTTGGGGTTGTATCAATTTCTACTTGTTGGGTTCGAGTTGTATACATCTTGGGTGAATTATTTACGAGGAGATTGGCCATTTCATTTGTGGATCGAGCCTCATCTTCAGCCAGGGCGAATTCAGACCAAGCAGGGCACATGTTTTGTCATTGGGGCCATCCTTTGCTGAAGAAATTACATATTTTTGGAGCAGTTGTTAGAGGGTTTCTATTGAGAGACTCTTTGTCTTTCTCTGGCTGCGTTTTGTATGTATTTTCCAGCCGTATATCAGCTGTAGAAAATACATTTCAGATTTGGAAATTACTGTATGTTGGACAACCAAGTGCATATTAAATAAAGCAAGGATTTGAGGTACTATCTTATGGTGTTTAATAGCTATTAGTTTTTGATTTATTTGGTTACCATTGCATGTGTTTTCCTTATATATTACATGAATAAATATGGGCCAAAATATATCAGAAAATACACTTAAATGAATGCTAAGGCCATTGCACACAAAGTTTTTACAAAACACTTCAACCAACTAGCTGCAAATAAACATAACAACAGACACAAATTCAGAACAACTACTCATTGGGAAGGGTTTAAGGTGTTGCATGTGATGTGTTTGACATAAACTTCATCCCTTAAACTTGAGTTAATTGGGACAACAAGTATTGAAGTGATTTCAAGGGAGTTGGGAGCTTGTATGCCAAGTGTTTGACGAAATTCCTCAACCACATAGATTTGATTTTTACATCAGATTTTGTTGGGAACATTATAGTGGTATCAGAGCGAAGATTCCTCCCCTGAGGGGTCTTCATTAAGGAGAAGAATTTTAGATTGCAAATTGGTCAGGGTACTTAGTATTACACTCATTTTCAGTGGCTTAGGAGAAATGACTATGGCAGAGGAGTTTCTATATTGTGATGAGAAACATGAAGCTCTTAGTGTGACATTCAGGGCTTAGGTAACATTCAAAGAGTTTGTATGCATCATACATGATGAGTGGAATAAAGATGATATTGCAACATAGGACAAGAAGATTGCAATAGACAATTTTTGGAGAAGAGCAGTCAGGAAGGAGGATATACCACCACATGTTAGTGGATTGACAGGAGTGCAGATTGAGCCTACGCCCATCCAGGATGATGACGAGGATGAAAGATTGGCAACAGTGGACGCACCATCAGTAGATCTATCTTCTGAGGTTAGTACACATGTGGGATAGCTTGAGGAGCTTGATATGGAGAGGACAATACATTGGTTTGACTATTTGGTTGGGCATGAGGAGTATGTGTGCATGAGGAGGTGGCCTTGGATGCTTCATTAGAGCAGTCCCATGAGGCCAGTGACACCCACACATTTGATGGACAGAGTGATGACCAGGGTGCTTGTGAGGGTTCAAATGTGTTAGTACCTAGGCATGATGAGATTCAGATGTTGGGTGACTAACCTTTGGGTGTTGACATGACTTCTAGGAAGTCGTGCGTGGGGGATGATGAGCCTCCTATGGAGTTGAGCATGACACATTCCTCATCTTCTCAGTCAACTATGCTAGCCACGACACATGAAGATATCAGTGGCATTCAGGATGTGTTAGAGGAGCCTTGTGTAGTGATTGAACACAAGGGACATTTAGATCTGCAGGGCTAGGAGGAGAGGCATGATTTGGAGACAAATGAATATATACATACCTTCCAATATGGGGAGAGTGAGTCACCTCTTTTGGGGAGTCCATCTATAGATCAGGTTGTGGAGACCGACATATTGATGGGACACTTACTTTAGGGACCGACCTACAGTGACGGGGATGCATTCCTTGTTTGTCGGGATGGCCATATCACAAATATGGACACATCCATATGGGATCCGGGTACATATGACATTAGTAGAGTGAGTGCATAGGAGGATACAGTTGTACATACAGGATACAAGGCGGTTCAGATTGAGGCAACAATATATGATGATGTACAGTGGCATACAAGGGGATTCAGTAACACAACAGAGATTGGGTAGTGTGGCGCCTTAGCTCTTGAGGAGTGTGTTGATGAGGATTCCACTGTTGACATTAGCAGTGGGAGTCATGAGGTAGCACTTCAGCAGGACAATGTTCATGAGTCACAACATTTGGCAGGATTGCTGAAGGTCAAAGAGGACATGATCGTGGCAACCATTAGACACATTGATGATACACACGCGTTGGTGGCAGAGTATTGTTGGAGGGCCAAGATGGCACAAGATAGTTCGGATGGAGAGTTTGCTATTGAGGACTTTCAAACACTCAGGGAGAGAGTGATTGTGATGAGGACCGACTACCAACAACTACTTATGGATAGAGATTACCTTCTGGAGGTTGGCGAGATGTATCATGGGGTGCTGAAGGAGAAGGAGACTGAGGTAGACCGACTCACTCATGAGTTTGTAAGCACACAGGGATTCTTGAAAGGCACACAAACAACCCTTCAAGAATCAAAGTCTAGATTAAAGGAGCTCCTTGAGGTGGCTAGTCAGGGATCCACTACATCTATCTCAACAAAGAGTCAAATATATACTTCAACTACATTGTTAGAGGATGTTGGTGGTTTTATAGAGGAGCGCGAGTGGATGGAGGAGCGTGAGAGGTACCCCAGATCACTGATGATTATGGAGAGATGTGACCCAAAGAAGCTTGAGGATGTTCATGTGTCACAGGGACCACCATTCATGGGGAGCTCTGAGACAGTTGGGCAAGCACATACACATGGGGATTCTAGAGCCAGGGGAAATTATGAGGACATCCATGTAGAGGTTGACCTAGCAGTACACCCAGGATACATGATGATGCAGGAGGATACATGAGCTTGCATGGGTATACAGGGGCATACATTGATGAGCGGTAGTCCACAGGGGCATGCTGAGGTGTACAATGGGATCCAGGGGGATGCATTGGAGTGCAGGGAGGAGACATACTTGGTGGAGCATGGAGATTTTCGTGGAGAGTGGTCCTCTCCTTTACAACAACACATGGACCTTGGAGATCACATTCTGAGTAGCAACAATCATATGAGTGATGGTAGAGGAAGTGTGATTGACCATCAATGTGTGGAGTCACCTATCGTTGTACACGATGGCATGCGATTAGTGTGGAGTCTTGGCGACTATTCACCATGGATGTCGGTGGATGGGTTTTTGGTCAAGCGTTTGGGATTGACCAACGCATATGACACTTCCCAGTCCTACGTACAGTTGCAGGTATTTCTATTAGCATTCCTCGATATTTTCATTGTATACAACAACATAGGGGAAGATAGGCAATTGCATGGGACATGGAGAGTTACTAGGCAGAGACCTTTTGACAAGGGATACTTCATTACATGCAGTAGAATAAGTGAGGTTCACCTGAGACAGTTAGATGAGGCCTTGGGCGTGATGAAGTGTATCCTCAGCTATGGGATAGAGGATATTTCAGAGGTTGATATAGGTTCAGAGTCTCATCGGGATGAGGATGGGGAGCATAGTAGGACAGATGCTTTCGATGAGGACTATGAGGTCAGTTGGTAGGATGTATGGTCGCAACAGGCAGCTATGGAGATCTCGAGGACCATACATGATGTACCTATGGTCGGACAACTTGGACATTTCAGGAACCGTCAACAGATTAGAGAGAGATTCTCTTGGGAGGATCTAGAGGATGATGTCACTAGGCATATGGGGGCATGCTTGGTATGTTAGCATCAGAAGTCAGGCCATGATTCCTTAGCCACCTTCGTTTCAGGGCGGAGTTGGGAGAGTATTCTAGCATCTCTTGACCCTGGTGTACTAGAGCTATATAGTAAGGCTAACATCATAGGGATATTGCCGGAGCACGGGACACCGCAGAAAACAGTGTGGGTTGACAGGGAGGCTGAGTTTAGTGACCATGGACAAGACAACATAGCTATCAATACACTTTGACCGGAGGTTTATAGTTCAACAGTCACCGAGATATGTGGTATGGCACAATCAGAGTTATTTGATGCAGGGTTTGATGCACTTCTAGAACACATGGGAGTTTCATGGACTCTCATGATTGATTCCTTTCATTGTTGGGGGAACTTGAGAGCAAATGGAGGTGAGGATGCTATGTGGCAGGTTGGGTCTCCTTGGTTGAGGATCATGTACATGGGTAGATCATCTTCTTGGTTAGCAGGGGATCTTGATACTACTGGAGGTGGTAATTTGGAGACCGGTTTAGGGTGAGAGATTCCTTGAGGGATGAATACTGTATTTACTTGCTCCATTGGTTGGGGGTCTTCAAGAGACTCTTTGTGTTGATGTCTTACATGACTATACTTTACAGGGCACTGCAATTCACATCTTGATTTGGGATCCAAGGATTAGAGTGATTGGTAGTCCAGTGGTTGATGGAGTTGAGATCAGAGTAGAGTGGTTTCTTGAGGAGTTGATTGAGGATATACTGCACATGATTTTTCTATTGATCAGGAGCATTCTGGGGGCATGCGTGGCGAGCACTTTGAGGGACCATGCTTTGAGGGGAGAGTACTTCATGTCTCCCAGGTGGATATGGGACCCTGGGATCATACATAGTTTGATAATTGATTCAACTATTGCTTGAGGACAAACAATATTTGGGTAGGGAGGACTGTAACGTCCCCATTTTTGGATTCCCTTATGTTTCAGTTTGGGATGCCTACCAAAGTAGCTAATTGGGGGTGATAATGAGCTCAAGTGGTTTTGAGGAGTTTTATGGGGCTCAAATTACCTTATTCATCATATTTCATCATTAGGATCCATTCCGCACAACTTGTCCTTGGTTCCGTTGCATTTCGATGATTCCTGTAAAATGGGGTTATTATTATTGGGCATATTTTAATTAATTACACTGAAGGTGCTATTTGGGGATTGTTTCTTGGAGAAACACCTTATTGTAATAGCTCGTTCGAACCGGGGCGAAAATATCTACAGGATAGGATGAAGAAAAGTGACTTTCAGTGGCCGGAGAAGTCATAGGGGCGAATTGATTACTTTCTGGAGTAAAAAGGTACATTAAATTAATAAAGTGATTTTATGAGAAAATATTAAAGATGGATTAATAGTCACTTGAAGGGAAACGGTGAAAAGGGGTATAAAAGAGAGATAGGGGCTCATATTCTCTCATTATGTTGATTGATTTTTGATGTCTGGCCTCTTGGCTAGAAAGCTCAAGATACTTGGGGGTTTTGAGGGTTTTGACTAAATAAACCCTAGAGATCAACACGGTGGTGAAAGATTCCACCTTTCCTTATCCAAGCTCGACCAAGGTGGTGAAAGATTCCACCCTCGCCATTCTATTAAGTTCAGATCCATTTCCGCCATTCATTTGTGAAGTAGGGCGAATCGTGAGAAGGGTTTTCCTCAGGAGTGGTGCACCAGAGATCTTGGAGAAGTTCGATTTAGCCTCCAGAAGAGACATATAACTCAGATCTTCACTTGCATTTCTATTCCACCTCCCGATCTATTAGATTTTGGAGAAGATCTATGAGGAGATTCATTATTTTGTACCCAGGGCGAAATATTGCTTGGAGGGGTGCATCTGGTAGTGGAAATCTTCATATTTTGGGGTTGTATCAGTTTCTACTTGTTGGGTTAGAGTTGTATACATCTTGGGTGAATTATTTATGAGGAGATTGGCCATTTCATTGGTGGATCGAGTCTCATCTTCAGCCAGGGTGAATTCAGACCAAACAGGGCACATATTTTGTCATTGGGGCCATCCTTTGCTGAAGAAATTACATATTTTTGGAGCAGTTGTTAGAGGGTTTCTATTGGGAGACTCTTTGTCTTTCTTTGTCTGTGTTTTGTATGTATTTTCCAGCCATATATCAGCTGTAGAAAATACATTTCAGATCTGGAAATTACTGTATGTTGGACAGCCAAGTGCATATTAAATAAAGCAAGGATTTGAGGTACTATCTTATGGTGTTTAATAGCTATTAGTTTCTGATTTATTTGGTTATCATTCCATGTGTTTTACTTATATAATACATGAAGAAATATGGGCCAAAATACATAAGAAAATACATTTAAATGAATGCTACTTCCATTGCACACAAAGTGTTTGACAAAACACTTCAACCAGCCAGCGGCATACAAACATAACAACAAACACAAATTCAGAACAACCATTCATTGAGAAGGGTTTTAGGTGCTGCATGTGATGTGTTTGACATAAACTTCATCCCTTAAACTTGAGTTAATTGGGACAGCAAGTATTGAAGTGATTTCAAGGGAGTTGGGAACTTGTATGCCAAGTGTTTGACGAAAGTCCTCAACCACATAGATCTGATTTTTACATCAGATTTGGTTGGGAACATTACATAAATACTTGATGTAATTTTGTATTGTGTTCAATTTGGGTAGTTATCACTGTTGACAATTAATGTTTGATGCATGGATGAAATAATTGTAATCAACAATCAATGGTTGAAGGTCTTGAAAAGATTAAATCGGACATAATTGGGAAAAATCAGCAAGCATTAATAAATACAAAAAAAAACATTTTTCTCATTTTTAAAAAAATATAAAGTTATAAACCAACAACAACATCAAATAATCCCATTGCCACGTAAATATAAAAAAAACAATGATAAGGAAGATGTAGAGGATGCCAAATGATACATCGAAGTCGATACTAAATCTTGATAGTTGTCCAGTGAAGGGCACAAAACTGAATAATCGATACAAAATGGCATCAAATATATATAAAATGTATCTCATCATGCTCAGTCATCTACGAAGATCAGTCTAGCAACTAGCTATTGATTCCCTCTTCTCCTTTTACGGGAAAAGGTAAGGGCTCATCTGCCATTAGAAGGCCTGCAACATCAGGCTGATTTCCACTGGAGGGTGCTGGAGTATGAATCTGTGTATACTCTGGTGATGAGGCTGCCTCATATGCCTCCTGAGTCCCAATGTCCTCCTGCCGGACCATCTTCTTCCCATGTAATGGGGGTGGGTCATCCAGATCCTCCCTTGCCCCATGCACATGGTCATGCTGCTCCTCTTATGCCTCTAACCACGAAGTTACCTCCTCCATAATAAGCCTTTTAGACTCCACCCTCCACTTAGTGTAGGTGTAAGTGTTTTCTAATTAAATGTTGTCTATGTCAGGGGGGTCTCAATATGTTTCACCCATAGTTGGTGATTGTAGTGGACATAAATCAAATCAGCCAGGCACTGATAATCTGTAAGAACAATAATCCCCAAAAAATCCGGTTTTCAACCTTTATTGGCACTTTTCCATGTAGGGCCAATTATTTCTAATTACTCTTGATTATTTCAATTTTTGAAAAAATTGCCCACGGTTAATTGTTTTAGGTTTTAGATCAGGATTAATCATGATTAATTGCTGATTTTTCATCTATGGCTTGATGTATCATGATTCATTTGGCATCCTATATATCTTATATATTAGTCCTTCTTGTATCTATGAGGCAGTGTAATTATTTGATGTTGTTATTTTATATTCAAAAAAATAAAAATTTACACTATTTTTTAATGATTGCTGTAGTTTGTTGGTTTTTGCTGATTTTTTCCTCGATGTTTCTGATGTCCCGAGGTAAAAACCCTTGGGCGATTTTTTGCGATTCTGATGTTCCCAATAGGGGTTGAAAATGCAATCTTGAATCTTAAAGAGCTAGTTTACTGTCTTTCCGCCCACCTAGAAGATTTATTTGACTCTTATCACCTTGCCCCACCTCTGGCCCACAGTTCTTGGTAACAGGGCATGCTTCTTAGAGCAAGTTTCTTGCACTTCCTTTTGTCCTAGAAGTTTTTATAGGTTCTTCTCACCTTACTCCATCTTTGGTTTGAACTTTGCATCAAGCTTAGCATCGAAAGCAACAATTAGCTATCAACAATTGGCTGCCACAAGAAGCCGACTCAGTAGTTAACTTTGACAGGAAAGTTAATCATGAACACCTCTGTAGTGTCTGAATCTGGATGTTTTGATGCTGTGTAATAGTGAATGGGTTTCTACACTTGTTGGTTCACCCAGGGCCACAATATTCGAACCTATGCTCTAATACTGCTCTGGAGTCTAATGTATCCAATGCTGGGAATAAGGTGGGGTCACAATTTTTTTTCTTGATGTCATTCACAAGGTGCTTGACCCTCACATTCAAGGTGCAGGGTTGGTTCCTTTTTTGCTGGCCAGGTTCATGCTGTTCCCTTGCATGCTGTCTATGAGAGATTGTAAAGGGATGTTGTATATCTGGTTCCCCCAAAGGGGACGTGACTGTGTTTCAGCTCTCCCCATTTTGTGTGCTTTGAGGGGATCCTTAATTTGTTTTTTATTAGGGGCCCTGTGTATAGTCCTTGATATGTGACCTCTGGCAACATACATTATGCTGCCCCTATTTTTTGTAATATGCTTTCTATACTCAAAAGTTATTGTTTATTAAAATTTTATGATGCATATTTGAAAAAAAATGCACTTAAAAGGTTCACCATGCAGATGAGTAAATGACCCCAGAATTGAGCGAGCATTGATTGGCTAACTGTTGTAAGGTGCATAAGTCTATAAATTCTCATTTATGACTTCAGTTTTGGATGGTCTTTGTTTGCAAGTTAGAAAGTGGTTAGGAATTCTTCAAACATCTTGTAATTCATACTTGCCTGTATCTGTTCCATTAAACTATTTTGTATGCTTCTGATGCTCAATGCTGTGAGGCTGGTGTGCTGATATAGATTGTTTACCGTTAACTGTGTCTGTGAGGCCTCTGAATTATGTATCCTGAACCTTAGGATGTAACACCAGTGCCTTACTCCTATACCTGTTAGCCTCAACATCATCGAGATCTATTTTTCAACAAGATTGTTTGCTGAGATTGGAATTTTTGCACCACCTCTTATTCTTATTAGTAAAACTCAGTGTGTTTTTTGCTTAGCGATGAGAAACATCAAATTAGTATTGGTAGTAGTTGAAGATGACATCACTACTAGTCAGGCATTGAAGGACCATGCTGCTCTGACTGGAAAACCCATGAATTTATCATACTTTTACTGAGTTACACTTGATTTTTGTATTAAGCACATGTATTATGGATCAGCCTTATTTGGATAAGGGGCGATACTCAATTCGTTCATCAAGTATTCAAGTTAACCCATACCAAAGTACTTTTTTGAGAATTCTTGTGTGTATTTAAAAAAGTTTATAATTTTGCTCAACTTTTTTTATGTCATATCATATCATGAAGAAAGAATGCACTATTTTGATATCAAATGTTTCTAGAGTTTGCTTGTCTCATTCATTTTTCCTTTTTAAGATTTCTAATGACATGATTTTTCTTGATTGTGACAGTAATGACTTTGCACTCATATTAGAACAATCACTGAAGACTGTTTTGGACAGCATGATGGAGGAGTTTAATACAATGTTTGAGGGAGTCACTTCTGGAAGCATCCCTCTAGCTAAGCTTTTACCTCCAGTTTCCCATGCTAGTACCGTACTTCTTGAGCATCCTACTAAGAACAGGTTCATCAACATAATTGGGAATCTTCCACAAGTGCAATCATTTTATGCTCTAGTTTATGCAAATGCTGGAGGGATATCATGATAGTCAATTTGTTTAGTTGCCCCTTGTATTCTAGTCATTTTTTCACATTTGATATGTAATTCTTCATGCTGTCATAAGTGGCAGCAATATGGCATGGGGACTTTCCATTAATTATTTTCCGCAATTGAAATAATGCTAACTTTGTATGAGGTATGCAGGCAAGGCATGTAGAGCAATTTTGTATATTTTAAGAGGTTTAATATAATATTTTAGGTTTTAAGAATGCTATTAAACTATTGCATCCACTCTTGATAAAATTTCTTTCATATATTGTAATGTTTTATGCTATAGCTTTCATTCTAGAAATTAAACAACGTATTGGGTTCAATATTTGTTGGAAGCTTAGAAATAAGACGGATTATGGACGACCTTGCTTCCTTCTATATTTTTTGTCACAGTTGCCTGTCATCAGTCTTCTGTCTAGTTCTACGTAGGATCTGAATTTATCTATAAGGTTCCAAATAATTTGTCCTGTCCTTGTTTCCACTGAATATTTAAATTACATTATATTTCCTGTAAGCCAGCTTGTCATATTTGCAAGTAAAGGAGGCTAGCAGGCCTTATATAGGCACTTGAACTGTTGAATAATATCAAGATGGAAAGCATTTTGATCTGAACTGGGTAGGCTCTCTATCTCTTTTATTGGATGAACTTGGAGCAGGACAGAGGTTTTTTCTTCTATTTAAAAAGGTGGATGATGGCATTAAGTTTGAGAGAGGGTACTGGGAAGTATTTGAGCCAGAATCATCGGAATTGATCTTAGGGCATACTAAGGACAAGGATTTGGAGTTCCATAGGATATGCTTATCTCTAGCATTCATGGATTTGAAAGCACAGTGGAAAGATCTATTTTTTACTTGGAAGATAGGGTTGGCCAATTTCTCTGTCATAATGTATTAGCCCTACCAATGGAATGTAAGTATCTCACAGAAGGCATTTATCTTCCAAGTTCTTTCTTTCTGAAGAATCATTTGAGGGTCTGCCTTCTGATAAGGCTTATGTTGCTCTCCGATCAAGTTTTCCATGTACATACTAATTTCCATGTTCATAACTTTAGGCATTGTAAGGCCATCAAAGGGAGCCTGCTATGATAATCATTTGTTCTTTAGATAATATAGACTCTAGAGTTAGTTTGATTTGGATCACATCCTGTCGCTGATATATGATTGGAATTGTATGTATAATTAACCCATCTTTCTGCCCATGATGTCAAGTGGGTGTAATTATTTACAAATTATTTGTGAATTATTTGTACAATTTACATAGTTGCATAGTTAATTCTAGCTCTTCCAGGGTGTATCCATACCCACCATACCTGCATCATAATGACCTCCTCCTTTACAAAGGAAGATCATGTATCCATAATTTAAATTTTTTTCGTCATGATCGTATTGGTATATGTACCCAGATGTACCCAGGCAGCCATCCTAATGAACTCCTCCTTTACGAAGGAAGATCACTGTACCTTCATATCCAAAGTTCAAATTTATTTTCATCATGATATTACTGGTACCTGTACCCAGATGTATCCATGCAGCCTAAATAATTTGTTATATCTGTTTATGCTTGTATTATGGAAATTAACACTTACTGATATAGATGGAAATGTTAAAGCATTCCATTGTTAGTCCTTCGCTACATTAGCTTAAAGACAGCATGAAACAAAAAAGAGGCATTCCATTGAGAAATACTTGATGCCACTGCTTTAGTAATATGTTAAAAATATTTGTGGGTTTCAAAAATCTAATATATAGGTCAATGGCTGAGCATTGCAAGGAAAATCCAAGGCTTTGCAAGAGTTGGATATACATTTAGTAATGCCTTAAAAAACTAAGATAAAGATTGCTGCATCTCTTCCCATGTTTGATTCTTATTTCTCGATGCTAATTCTGGATTTTTATTGAAAGCAGCCTACAGACTAAATTCGTCATGGTCCGCCGTCGGTTGCCATAGGTTGTTATTTTGGTTCCATACTGCATTCTCTCCCAGTGCTAATGCTCAGAATTTATTGGAAGCTCCCCGTGAGCTACTTTGGTCGTGGCCCATCTTTGCCTTTTCAGTTTTGCTTTCTTCTTTCCATTTTGTTTTCTCAGATTGTTATATGCTGATGGAGATAAAAGACTATCTTTATTTTGAAGGTTAAAGAAAAAGTATGTCTAAACAATCTTGCGATTTGTTCTTCAAGTTCCATCCAATTGTTATCATTGATCACATAGTTTATGATTGCACAATGAACTATTTTGTTGCCTATATGTTGCTATTTTGTAGGCAGTTCTTTAATATTGCAGGTTCATTAAGCCAGGGTGAAGGAGCATTGGGTCTATGGATGGAAGGATATCTCATTCAAAGTTTTGCAATTCCTTGTTTTATTTGAAAAGACATTGAAATGACTATATGTTTATTGTAACAAGTGTGCAATGTTTCTTCTTCTCGTGGTTATTGAAGGAGGTGGAATTGGTTGTTCGATGATCTTAGTCACTAGTGGCTGAGGGAGAAGGGAAAGAAGTATCCTATGTCTGAAAGGGTTGTGAAGATTTTTTAGTGGATTGATTAGCTTTGGGCAACTTAGCTTCAATCTTGGAAGCTAGTTTAGAAGCATGCGTCAATGAAACAAATGGGAAAAGCTCGAATGCCTTTCTAATTCTATCAAGTATGAAATTAAATAAATTTGATGTAGAGGGTGTCGTGAGATCTTGCTGAAGACCTTGATGATTTGTTGGACGTTCTGAGCAAGGAGTTGTATGTGCTGTAACACTATAACCATTGAACTAACACAACATCTTTGTACATTAATGGGTAAAGTCACTTTCAGGTGACCTTGAAATCATCTCAAGCATTCATAAGTGGTGGGTTTGTGGATGCTAGTGTTCGAGTGTGCGTTTATGATTAGGTGAGGGCTTGCTCTTCCGGATGCACTTCAATCACCAATATATTATGAGCTTTAGCTTTTTTTGGATTAGATCTTGAAATAGGCTTTGAAGGTTGTGAAGCTAAGAATCCAACTTATCCCTATTAAGGGATCTACAAAATTTTGGAACATGAATATTTATGTCTAGCTTGAAAGATTATTGGGCAACACGAGTAAAAGATGGTATAGTGTGTTGTTGAGGAGGTTGAAATAGGTGTTGTTGCTATAGAGTATGTTGTGTAATCTTCAATGGTTGAAACATGGACATCATGCATTGCATCATATTACTTTGGAATTCATTGTACTGTCTTTGTACAATCAAATATGAAATCACATATTACTAATTAATTGTAGCAAACTATCTTCAAGTCTAAGTTTGTCTTTTGAATAATGAAGAGCCTATGTCAAGTTCTATGGCCATTAGACTCAAGAGTGGAGGAAAATAATGAGTAGTGCATTCTTCCAATGGTTGCAATATCAATCACAATTTTGATTAACAAAAACAACAGGTCTCTTAATTCACATATCTATAGTGTAAGCTATTTTTAGACTAGCCATAAGTAATACCTCTTAAAAGTAAAAGAGATTAATTCACATATCTATAGTGTAAGCTATTTTTAGACTAGCCATAAGTAATACTTCTTAAAAATAAAAGAGGTTAAGACAAAATTCTTCACCATCTCGATAGCAAAAGGGCACTCATTATTTTGAAAATAAAAGAGAATAAGACAATTCTTCACAATCCCAATTGGCGAAAAGGCACTCATTATCAAAATAAAAGAGATAAAGACAAAATTCTTCACCATCTCGATTAGCAAAAGGGTACTCTGTTATTTTGAAAATAAAAGAGAATAAGACAATTCTTCACAATCCCAATTGGCGAAAGGGCACTCATTATTTTGATAGAATGATAATTCAAAATTTTAAAAGTCCTTGCATTTGATTTAAAAACCAAATTATACATCTTAGTAGTAATAATCTCAAATCCAAAGTATATATCATAGTAGTAATCAATTTGAGATTATATTAAAGAGATGGTGTGGTTTGAGCTCAAAATTGATCAAAAGACATTCCTTATCAAAAGACATTCCTTGTTATTTTGATAGAATGATAATTCAAAATTTTGAAAATCCTCGTATTTGATTTGAAAAGCCAAAGTATATCTTAGTACTAATTGACTGGAATTTGAGATTATATTATAGAAAATGGTGTGGTTTGATTTCAAAATTGATTTCATTAGTAGAATTAGCTATTGTGTTAAGATAACCCTTCAATTGATAACTATGTTATGAAGTTGACGAGAATTGTGATTTTAAGATGAGAAAACTCAAACCCAAAAAATCCACATTTTTGGGTCAAAAACACTAAAATCAACCCCTAAATCGAAAAGTGGTACTAATGGTAGTGTCTTTTTTTTCGAGGTTAAGATTACCACCTTTTGTAACCATGGCATTAACATTGTCGTAATATTTCCGTGGGAGAAACCAAAGTATATCTTCGTAGTAATTGATTGGAATTTGAGATTATATTATAGAAGATGGTGTAATTTGATCTCAAAATTGGTCCCATTAGTGAAATTAGCTATTGCGTTTGAATAATTTTTCAATTTATAACATAGTTAACAACTTGATGAGAACCGTGATCTAAAAAACAAGATTCAAATTGAAAAGTGGTGCTATTGTAACACGCTTTTTTTCGAGGTTAGATTTACCACCTTTTACAACTATGGTATTATTAGTCTTGTAATATTGCCATAGGAGAGTTGTAGTAGCGATTCTAGAAATTACCCCTATTCAATTTGCTCTTTTAACTTTTTATAATGTTTTGCATTATATATATATAATTTTTTTAATATGGTTATTTTATTTTATTTTGAATTTTTATTTTTTTAAGTTTTATTTTCAAAACTTAATTTTTTTTCTTAATAATTTTTTTAATGTTTTATTTGATTATTTTAAAAATATTTTTTCTTTAATGCTTTTTAATTTTGGTTTGTTTTATTTATTTATTTAAAAAATATTTTTTCTTTAATTTTATATTTTTAATGCTTTTTAATTTTAGTTTGTTTTATATATTTATTT
>ML782588.1:474895-508123 GCA_009831015.1 Picea engelmannii
AATATTCCAAAATTGTTAATGCCACAGTTGCAAAAGGTGATAATTTTAACCCCCCAAAAATGATTTCAATAACACTTTTTGCAATAAGAATAAAAACAACCACTAAATGCAACCTTAAAAAAAAGAACTCCAAGAATCCTTATCAAATTGATATTTCATCTAAAAAAAATTACACATAATATTACCTTTTTTATTTTATTTTCAAAAAGTGATATAACATAATTTTAACTTTTGAAATATAAATAATTCCTAGTTACATAATGTAACTCCACTTAATGACTAAATGCATGATAATGGAGCTATACTCAAGATAATATTCACATCTTTTGATATAAGAATGATTATGTGGTAATGGATTAACAATGCGTCGACGTAGCTACTTGATCTTAGTGAGTTGTTTCTAACATGGATGGTTGGACATTGATGCGAGAAAATGAGCTTATCTAAAGTGGCATGCCATGCTTAAGGTAAGGTAATCAATCGAATATAAATACAAATTTTTGTAATTTTGTGTCAATCCCACATAAATATGAACTCTAGGAATCCTCATATAGAGAGTCCACATTAGGTATAAACTTAAAGAAATCTTGAAAGTGCAAGTTCTTTGCAAGATTGGTTCTAACTCTTTTATAATGGATAACGGGAACATTAAAACTGTGTAGCATTTGTGGAGACTTCAACATGGTTGTACTTCATAGAGGAGTTCCATAGAGTATCATTATATTATTTCATTATTCTATGTTAATAAAGTTAAAAATAGTTTTGCGAATAAGACAAGTTTATAAGGTTAATGATAACTTTAAAAAGTATTTCTTAATTTTTTAACAAAATACATAAAAGAATATCATTTTGACATGTATATTATTGAAGTTATTTTCTAAAGTGGGGATGCCAAGTTTCATTTGTTAAAAAAAATTAAAATAGGAAAAAATAAACATTTGCAAATGATGAATGTATTAAAATAGGAAAAAATAAAAGAATGTATGTGTATATTATATTTTTTTCTATTTTCGAAAAACTGATTTTTAAAAACACCATCAAATTATGGGTAATCATAAATGTTATATTTAAAATTATTTGATTTTTATAATATAATATATTTTTAAAACATATATTTTTTAAAAGAATTTTAAAGGTTAATGTATCTATTTTAATAGTAATATTTTATATTTCTCTTTTTAAATATAAATGTTTTTTATTCTTTTAACTTGTAAATAACTTCTTTGGAAACTCTTGGGCACCTTCCCTCATTCCAAGTATGGTACCCAATATAAAGTGGGGAGTTGCACAACATGTCAGATTACTATCAATATCTTGACAATAGTGGCACCAATCGATTGAACTAACCCTTAGGGCTAAAAGTTTTGGGTAGATATGTATATATTCCGTATACTTTATTAGTCAAATCACTAGGTGGAGGGGGTCCCTTGTCCCACAAACAAGGGGGTCTCATACACCAATTTGGTGTTTGGCTTGGCCATGGCCTTAAAATATCACTAGGCAGAGGGGGTCCCTTGTACCACAAACAAGGGGGTCTCATACACCAATTTGATGTTTGGCTTGGCCATGGCCTTAAAATTAGATGATATATATATATCCATGGAAAAAAACGTAATTCTATTCATCTGAAGAGAACCAAATTACATTTTGTAGGTGCCTTAGGCACGACCCAATCATGGGTAGCGAAATCAGAGAAAAAAAAAATAAAAAAAATCCCAAAGGGACACAAAAGATGGCTGGTAAGCCACAAAGAAAATCCAAAAACTGGTATTGGGGAGAAACCCCAAATAGGTCGGGAAAAAACCAGGTGCAAGAAATCCCTCCACAGAAATAACCCTAGAAAAGCAATCCCAACAAAACCCTAGTGGCCGGATGGACCAGGTCATAGTGTTATGAAAACTCCTCACATCAGCTGAACTAGATAACAACAACACCATTGAAGACCTCGACCAACAAAACACCATTGAAAGAGATGACCAGAAGCTGCACACCCTCACAAAGTACCTCAAAGTGCCTCACACCAACACCGCACGCCCAAAGAAAGGAGGAAGAAAGAATCATCAACAACCACCAAAAAGAACCGGATCTGAGCCTACATCAAACCTTGAACAAACCAACAAGACCAGAGAGAGGCATTGCAAACCAGAAAAGATATAAAGCGGAATATCCAAGCACCAAGACCCTAACCCAGATCCAGGCACCCACAAAGGTTGATCCGCCATAAGAAGAAAAAATATGCGAGCTCGAGCCGCACAGGGTAAAAAAAACTCGATCCCAACCCCCAGAACAAAACACGTGGGTCGAACCTGCAACAAACCAGGGAGCACAAATGATACAATCAGATATGCGCGAAGAATAAACCCCCCAACCCGCCTCAAGGAAGACAACATAAGGTTATCCTTGTCTAGAAGAGTGAGCATAACGAGAGAGAATCACTGCACGGGGAGCCATGAAGTGCAGGTCCTCGAATAAAATTGATTATCTTTTCTTATTTATGAGATTTGTTTTTCAGAGAGAGAGAGAGAGAGAGAGAGAGAGAGAGAGAGAGAGAGATGATGGGCATTGGATGGAGGACGAGAAACTATTATGAGAAATCTCCATTTTTGCATGAGGGTTCATCTTTCTATCCCAGGAAAATGTTAAGGCTTAGTGGCATGACTCCAATATTATTGAAACCAAGTTGCAAGAGGATATTTTTCAAAATTCCTTGGGCAATTTAAGAATCTAGATATAGTCAAATGAGACTAGTCTATTATCTGGTAAAAAATATGGGACTTCAATTGATGGCTTGGGTGATTTTATGTTGATATGGAAAGAATTTAAAGAAGTTACTATTGATGGGATCGTCCCATTACAACTAAATACTTTGGTTGACTAATTTGAGCCAACATGTTCCCATATGAGTGGATGCAGATGAATGGTATAAAAAAGTTTAGTTGATACCCATGCACTATCTCCAACTTATCACTATAGAAACATGGCACTCTTTGATATCTCCATATTTGTGATGGATTGAAGAAAAGTATGGATGTAAGATTGTGACTAGCATCTAGCCTCAAGAGGAAAATTAAATTTCAAGCCTCAACTTCGGGGTGGTTGGAAATGTCTAGGCACTACTTCAAAGGGATAGGGTTTGCGATGCGATCTTCTCAAGGGAACATGGTTTGATCAAATGAGGAAGTGTGACATGTTGAGTTTTCACTGGAGGTAGACACATTATAAGTTAAGTTTTACTGACACCGTTACGAAGATCAATCCACTCCATCTTTTCTTGTTGATGCATGAGGGAAACATCTAGATGAATATGCAAATACTCTCAAAATGTGTTCAACTTCATTAAGTCACTAAGGGTTCTAGTAAGGTGGTCACAAGATTAGATGGATTTACATAGTCTGATACTCTAGGCTTAAAACTAGGGGAAATTATTGAAAATATTGTACCTATTTGTAATAAAAGGAGAAGAAAAAACAAACTTGCATCCAATTAAAAAAAGACAAGATGAAGATAGTTCTAGGTCAAGATGTGGTGGTAGATTGAATCACCTAATTTTCAAAGATGACATTGATACCAGGATACAATAATAAATTTTATACCAGGGCAAGGGGCTTTCACACTTTTATTTTCAAAGATAGGGAAACAATGGATGCGATTTGGAAAGGGATTTGGTTATGGGATAACAAAAGGTTATCACTAAGTGCATGGATGCATGCTTTTGACCCCCTTGGAGAGAAGGTAAACAGGGTTCCCCTCTTGGTAAAAATTCCTTATCTTTTCCTAGGACTCTAGAAGGAAGATATTTTCAAATCCATAGGGGAAAAACTTGAAAAATACTTGGAATTGGATGAAAAAATAGGGGACATTGAAATCATTACAGTTGCAAAAGTTTGTGTCAAAATAAACATGGGGGATGGTCTTCTAGACATACTAGACATTGTGGTTGATTCACATGAATAATGGAAAATTGTGGACACTATGAGTATTCCGTTTTGGTGCAGTTGGTGCAAACAATATGGGAACCTCATGCACGTGTGTCTCAAATAAAAGGAAGAAGATGAGTTAGATGACATGTATATGATGCTAAGCCTTGATTATTATGGTGGTATTATTGTTAGGAGTTGTGTAGGGGATGAGCCTCCTTCATTTGATGTGGTTCCTAAAGAATACGGAGTCCTTGGGACATTGAATTAGGGTGATTGGATGGGGTCTAGACAAAGCTCATGCCCTCTACAAATCATTATTGAGATTATGCAAGTTGAGGAACAAATAAAATCAAGGTGGCTGGAGGAAGTACACATTATAAGGCAGAAGATAGATATGATATACAAACATAAGGATTCATATGATGTGAAAGAGAAATTTCCAATGAAAAATCAAGGAAAATATCCTTTGTATAGTTAGGACCTTAGCACTAGCGAGGAGATGGAGATCATTGGTTCACAAATTTTGGAACAAAAGGAGGAAATGAATCAATAGTGAATCTCTGAGGCAGTGGGTACAAATGTTGAACCATCAATGTCACATTTGGAGCCTCATTAAATTGAAATTTAGACAGGGAAAGATGGGGGGTATTTTCAAAAGAAGAGAGGTGGGGAAAGAGGAAGTATATTTCATACAACAATAAAGGATTTGAATCCCTCCCGTATAAAGAGGAGATACTAGTTAAGATCTTGAAACATCATAAGTTGTAGTTGACATGGAGGGGAAATTTTGATGTCCTTTCCCGAGCATAGGAAAAAGGCCAATATTGAGAGGAATCCCCATGGGTGCTTAGAATGCCCTTCTTTGTTTTTACAGAGGTGGTTCTCCTCTTTCATGTTTGATGGATAGATGTTGTATAAATGAATAACCACAAAGAAATGTTATATTGAAAGAAGGTAACAATGCAAAAGTACCATAAGTAAACTTCCATGCAATCCTTCAAATGTTGATTCAAGATATGACCTTTAACCATGGACATTGATGCTTAGAGGACCCATGGAGTTTTGATCTTTTATGAAAGAATAGTAGAGAAAATATAACCTTGCAAAAGAAAACACTCAGTCCTACATATCCTTATTGCCAATATTTATGCAAGAGAAACATCCAAGACTATGATAGAAGAAAAGGAAAATAAAAGATGGTGCAGGTATTTCTAGAGAAGATTTTAAAGAGTGAAAAGTTTAATATCAAATCAATTTGAAAGAGATGTTGATGTTTTGGTAGCTGCGAGAGGTATTCCCTCATGAACAACTTTTTTTAGAGAAGAAGAAGATTCCAAGAAGTCAAAGGAAGACCATTGAACAATTGAAGAACATCCCGAAAAAGAATAAAGTGAAATAGAAGACCACATAAGAGGAGTCGGCCCACAGGAAATAATAATAAAGTGGAAATATAATTTCTAGGAAGAGAAGTCAGCCCACATAAATAATAAAGTAAAATTGAAGACCCAGAATAAGAAGCCGGCCCTAGATAAGCGCCCAAATTAGTATAAATACAAGTCTGGGTCAGTTCATTTATACAGTTTGACAATTCTCCTTCTGGAGTGCGCACTAGGCAGCTGCAACTATAGTTACAACAATTTCACTATTTCTGGTTTCTGGTTATCTTGGAGAGTGTGCCCCACTTGGGAAAGGATATTCTTGGTGGCTCTTGGTGGTTTCTCTTGTGCACTACCTCTAAAGGAGTTACACTAAGGTTGTGTGGTGATTCCCAATTGATTCATGCCAGTTGCAGTTGCAGTTGCAGTTACAGTTGCAAGTGCAATTGGAGTTGTTGTTACCAGTTGCCAGTTTTTCCATTTCCGTGGTGAGCTATCTTGCTCTAGTGATGCGCCTATCTTGCATAAGTTTTGTGGTGTTTCTCAGTTGTCTACCCTCGCTAGGGTTTGACAAGAAGAAGATACGTATTTTTTATCATGGTTTCTTCATTCTCGGTTTTCTCTTGTGAATAGAGCTTGTTCATGGTTGTATTGGAATATTGGAAAGATTCTCTCTAAGAAAAGTTGGCTGGGTTTCCCCCCCATGTTTTTGGTTTTCCTAGGATAAATCTTTGTCTTCTCGTGCTTGTTTATCTGTTGCTTATATATTTACGTATATGATTATTGAATGTTAAAAGAAGATAAAAATACTATGGTAAATCTAATGTTTACGAAACTAATGAAAATCTAACATGGAATAAGAGCATGTTTCCTTTAGAAAAATCTAATTGCTCGAAGGAAGATCATGAGATTTTCCACATTACTGAGATTTGCCACTGCACATTTTTCTTTATCGAGCTTGTTGAACACTTACTACAAAATCCATCACTATTCAACTCACCCTACTCTAGCGCACCTACAACACTTCTCAGATTGACTTTCCGTCAATATTGAACTTTTAGGGGTTTAGGGTTGTTGACATTTTCCTGGACAATGAACCTTTTGATTCCGATTTCTAACTTTTTCTTATTGATGTAATGTCTCAGATTATAAGACAAAGCTGGATGGTGTACTTGTATATAAGATGAGGGTGTTTGCAGGAGACATACACTTGGCAAAAGGACATTTGTCCAACAATGAGAGTAGATCCAAATGGATCTTAGATGTAGTGCACTCAAAGGAAGCCCAAGAGTTGGAGGTAGCAATGACAATGTCTCTTAAAATATAGAACAACTCAAATGGGACAACAACAACTAGACTCTAGGTTTTCATATCAGGTTTGATATTTTATACTATTGCAGCCTAAGCAAGTGTTGTAATTAGAATAACAGTCTTTAGATTTCTATTACTGCTATTGATATCAAATTTTTAGTAACACTTGAATATTGTTGGTATAATGATCATTAAGTAAAAGCTCATTGTTCAATATTAATGATGCACTTGTTTACAAGATAAATTGACCCTCTAGAAGATGTTCTTGGTTGTTGACCTTGTTCCAGGTAGGTTATCTTGTAAATTCCATGGAGGTTAACACATAGATGTTGTTCATGTTTCTTTTTTTAGGCAAGTTACCATGGAAGAATGATTGGTCACAACACGGTAAGAGTGTTGTTCTTATTTCTTGTTATTGTATTTTTGTTTTGGCTCTTGTTCCAGACAGGTCACAAGTGATAGCTCTGAGACGGAGCTACTGTGATGACTGTTCTCATTCTTGTTTTTATTATTTTTCTTATTATAAGAATATTATTCTTGTCTATTGTTTTCCCTTGTTGTTTCTCTTGTTCCGAGCAGGTCACAGGTGATAGCTCTGAGAGGGAGCTATAATGACGGTTGCGGGAGGCAACATATTAGATGGTCTCTAGCTAAGACATGTAGCATACTATCCACACATAGAGTTGTGTACATGACCGTACACATCCATGTAATGAAGGAGAAGAGGACGAAGTCATAACCTTATGAAAAGAAGGGTACTTTTGTGGGATACAAAGTATCTCAAATGGAGATTTATTGTAAGGAACATAAGGCTCCAAAGATTATTGTACAAATCCCTCTATTTCAATTGATCACTCTTCAGATCATTGAAAAGAGTTAGTAGAGCCATAAGGACCTACCAAAAATCGTTGTAGTGACCAAGAAGAGACCGACATGGTCCCGTGATACTTTGTAGGATGGAAAGGGGATACAAATATATGGCATTGATGAGCCATATCATGAGGAAGAGCAGATGGCTCCACCAGTGGTGAGGCAGTCGACCCCACCAAGTACCAACTTAGAAGGAGCTAGAGTTCATAGGGAGTCAACTCTCATGATATAGTAGGGAGGAGAAGCCTCCCCAAGACAGTCCATAGGAGATCAGACTCCCTAGGAGGTCAACACATGCATAGGGAGAAAATGGCTCCAGCGATTATATAGACTCAAAGGGAGTCAAGCTTCAAAGGGAGCATGTAGAATCAGAATGAGGATGATCTCAGAGAGATTCAATGGCTTAGAGGCTTTCATTCATAAAGTATCCCTCCTCATATTCATATGGGAGAGAGAGACATATTCTAGCACTGATAGAAAGGTGCCATGAGTTGAGGAGGCTATATCAAAGCTTCAGAGGCTTTGAGGAGATATGAGACCTCCCAGGAGGATTCCCTTCTTTCAGTGACATAGGAGGAAGTCATTTAGAAGGACTAGGATATGGATTTTTCCTCAGTTCTAGAGAGATAATGATACCACACAATTTTTTCCAGCTATGTGGTGTTGATGAGGAATATCATTGATTCAGAACCTTCGACTTTTGAGGAAGCTGCCAAGAAGCGAGTATGGAAGGATGTCATAATGGAAGAGTACCAATCCATTATGAAGAATGATGTGTGGGAAGTGCTTCCGAGACCAGAAGGGAAGTCAGTGGTGACTTCCAAGTGGATCTACATGATCAAGCATGTCGTAGATGGCAGCATAGATAAGTACAAAGTGAGATTTGTGGCTAGAGGGTTCTCCCAGAAAGAGGGAGAAGACTATGAAGAGACGTTTGCTCCAATAACAAAGTACACTTCTATCAGATCGATTATTTTGACTGCTTCTGCGATGGCATGGAAAGTACACCAGATGGATATCAAGACTGCTTTCTTGAATGATGTAATTGAGGAAGAAGTGTACATAGAGCAACCAAAAGGGTTTGTGATTTATGGGAAGGAGTCCCATGTGTGCAAACTGAAGAAGGATTTGTACAGACTAAAGAAGGAACCCAGGGTATGGTATGTCAGGATAGACAAATATTGGATGAGAGTGGGTTTACCAAGAGTGATGCAGATCCCAATCTTTACTACAAGGTTGAGAATGGTTTCCCATTGATCTTGGTCCTATATGTGGATGACTTGTTTCTAACAAGAGATGAGAAGCTCATAGTTTGGTTCAAGAAGGAGCTCACTTTAGAGTTTGAGATGAAGGATCTAGGTCTGATGCATTATTTCTTGGGATTGGAAGTCTGGCATAGACCAGATGATATTTTCCTAGCCAAGGAAAATATGCTGTTGAGATCTTGCAGAGATTCAGGATGATGGACTACAAATCCATGGCCACACCTATGATGACGAATATGAATCTCTTGAGTGATTCATCTTCATATTTGGTGGATCCCATGATGTACAGACAGTTAATCAGATCCTTGATGTACTTGGTTAACACTAGGTTGAACATATGTTTTGTAGTAAACATCTTGAGTCAGTACATGGTTGATCCTAGACATGTACATTGGATGGTGGAAAAACACGTGTTGAGGTACCTACATGGTATAGTTGTATATGGATTGAGATATGTCTCAAATGGAGATGTAAAGATGCAAGGTTATATAGACTCTTACTGGGCAGGGAGTGTAGTGGACCAGAAAATCACATCACGATGTTGCTTCAGTCTGGGATTAGACATGATCTCATGTTTGAGCAGGAAGTAGAAGTCAATGGTACTCAATATAAAATAGGTAGAGTATATTGCAACTAGTGTTGCAAGTCGTGAAGCAATGTGGCTTCGAAGTGATGCACAGTCAGGTACAAGTATTGCCTACGCCATGTGAGATGGCCAGGTGTGAATAAGACTACTAGGAGAGGAGAAACATCACAATGTAGTCATGAGACTATGGCAGTAGTTGTGTGCTACTGGACAACATGCTATTAGTTGTGTACTACTAGTTGATTTCTACGTAGTCGTGAGACTATGGAAGTAGTTGTGTGTTACTAGAAAACATGCTAGTAGCTGTGTGCTACTAGTGGATTGCTACGTAGTCATGAGACCATGGAAATAATTGTTTTCTACTAGACATCATGCTAGTAGATGTGTGCTACTAGTTGATTTCTACGTAGTCGTGAGACTATGGTAGTGGTTGTGTACCACTGGACAATAGTTGTGTACTACTTTGGTAGTGGTTGTGTACCACTATACAACAATTGTGTACTACTTTGGTAGTGGTTGTGTACCACTATATAACAGTTGTGTACTCCTATGACAGTAGTTGTGTACTACTTTGGTAGTGTTTGTGTACCACTGGAAAATAGTTGTGTACTACTATGACATTAGTTGTGTACTACTATGACATGGTAGCAGTTCTGTACTATTGGATAACATTGTAGTATTTGTATGCTACTAGTGGATTGCTACGTAGTCATGAAGACTACTAGACTACTTGGAAGTAGCTATGTTCTAATGGTTGATTGTAGTATATCCATAGAGATTGTGGTAGATGATTTGAGCTACTGATGGCATGGTAGTAGCTAGGTGCTACTAGTTGATTGCAAAGTAGTCAGTGGAAGACTATATGAAGACATCGTGGTAAGATACCTCCCTAGATAAGAGGGAGAGTTGATGTTTTGGTAGTTGCGGGAGGTATGCCCTCCTAGAAATTTTTTCTTAGAGAAGAATAAGATTCCAAGAAGTCAAAGGAAGACCATTGAACAGTTGAAGAACACCCAAGAAAGGAATAAAGTGAAATAGAAGACCACAGAAGAGAATTCGACCCACATGAAATAATAATAAAGTAGAAATATAATTTCTAGGAAGAGAAGTCGGCCCACATAAATAATAAAGTAAATTTAAAGACCCAAAATAAGAAGTCAAACCTAGATAGGCGCCTAGATTAGTATAAATACAAGTCTGGGTTGGTTCATTTATACATTTAGACTATGGAGTGCGCACTAGGCAGCTGCAGTTGCATTTGCAAAAAAATCATTATTTCTAGTTTCTATTTCTCTTGGAGAGTGCGCCCCACTTGGGGAAGGATATTTTTGGTGGTTCTTGGTGGTTTCTCTTGTGCACTACCTATGGAGGAGTTGCACTAAGGTTGCGTGGCGCTGCCTAGTTGCTTCATGCTAGTTACAGTTGCATTTGTAGTTACAATTGCAGTTGTTGTTACCAGTTGCGAGTTGTAGTTATAGTTGCAGTTGCAGTTACAATTGCAATTGTTGTTACCAGTTGCGAGTTGTTCCAGTTCTGTGGTGTGCTATTTTGCTCTAGTGATGGGCCTATCTTGCGCCATTTCTATGGTGCTGCTCAGTTGTCTACCCTTTTCAGGTTTTGACAAGAAGAAGATATGTATTTGTTATCAAGGTTTATTCATTGTTGATTTTCTCTTGTGAATAGAGCTTGCTCATGGTTGCATTGGAATATTGGAAAGATTCTCTCTAAGAAAAGTTGGCTTGGTTTTTCCCCTGAGTTTGGGGTTTTCCTAGGATAAATATCCCTGTCTTCTTGTGATTGTTTATTTGTTGCTTATATATTTCAGTGTATTATTATTAAATGTTAAAAGAAGATAAAAATGTTATGGTAAATCTAATTTTAACGAAACTAATGAAAATCTAACAAAAGAATACCAACTAAAGATCTCCGCTTCATAAAATTTAAAGCTTGGAATATTAAAATAAATGCATTATTTACCTTCATGGTTACGAAACCAACGAAAATGATAAGAACATGAGATTTTGACAGAGAAAAAATGAAGAAAATAGGAAAGCAAGCATGCAAGGGATTTACTTACAAAATTAGAGGTAGTATTGCTAAGATTTGAACCCTATTTCTGTTGAAGAAGACATCATATATATCGGGTACAAGCTATCTAGAAGTAAACAAGAAGACCTTAATTGCCTCAACATATTTCCCAAATTAGGTTACTTAAGTAGTTGCAATCATATCTTGGTTGATCCATTCTTTCATATATTCGCAAAGGGGACCCACTATGATTTCTTCTTTCAGTTTTAATGGAAATATTTCATCCTCAATTCTTTGGAGGATGCCAATTGGGTCTTTAGTTGTGCTTTACATTATCGATCAAAAAAATTTGTTAGCCATTTTTTACTTTCCACTTTAGAAAAATGTGTCTACATTGCTTGTTATGGTGTACCTAACTCAAGAGAATAATTATTTGGTTACCCTTGACTTAGTATAACTCTCTGGAGAATTTTCTTTAATGTCATGTAGGGCCTTGACATCAAGAGGTTTTGCAAATAAGGGTTTGGGGTTCAACTCTTTTTTGAACTCCAACAATTCTCTTTTTCAATCTTCAAGTTCCTCTTCTTTCTCATCAACATGTATAACATCTTTCTTGTGGTTTCATACACTTTTAATGCACTAGAAACCCTCAAACCTTTAGGATCAAAGATAACATTATGGTCCTCCAAAAGTTTCTTCCCTTTTATATTTACCTTGACCATTTGGAGCCTCTTTCTCTTCTTGTCACAAATTCTATGATGCAAAGTAATAGAGGTATCCTCAAAAGTAGGTAATTCTTGTTGCATAGTTTTGTTTTCAATTAGTTTATTGTTTTCAAAATGGGCAATTTTCCAAGCAGGGAATTTCATTGAATCATCAATATCCCTTGGATGACACATCCTTTTCATCATTCATTGATCTTATCCCTTTTGGGTATGCATAAATTGCATGCTCTATCTCTTTTGGGTTTCTCAAGATCTTCACTAGCATCAACCTTTTTGTAGGACCTTTGCTTGATTTTTCCTACCTCCATCCCTAGATGAGGTAGAAACACCCTTCTTAGTTGAAGTTATATTTTTAGCAGAATTAACAACCCTCGTCTTGTACTGGATTCAATTTTACCTCTTTTCATACGCTTGAGGCACTATTTCATAATGGCCTTATAAGTTTCATTATCTTGAAGAACCTTTTTATGTTTTTCCTTTGCATTCAAAATCACTAGGGTATGTGTATCCTCATGAATATTTGGATCCTCCATTTTACCAATAGGGATAGGATTGTGTGAGTGTTTTGTCAGCATCATTGTTTTCAATAATATTATCCTCATTATCTCTAGTTCCCTACTTAGGTGCTTCAAACTTTGATAAATAGATTCTATCATTGATATATGTCATGTGAATCTTGAATATTCCTTATGGGTCATAAATTGGGATAAACTTAGATTTATTTAGATTGAAGGAATTCAACCCTTGTACCATTTTGGTTAAGTTCCGTACATCCTTCACAACAATTCCAACAAATGTAAAGGGTATATAAAGGAATTGCAATAAATCAATTCACTTTGAATATTGTCTATACGTTTCTACTAGGAAGAAGTAACCACACACAAAACTAGAAAGATGATAAGGCTTATCCTTGAATCTGTACATCCTAATGTAAGTGTATTGATCTTCATATAAATGGTCACCCTTTCTTATCAAGAAATCCCTAGCCTATTGAGTTAAGTGTTCAAGTTCATTTCTCGTTGCCATTTTTATAAACCTCCGAAAAAAGGAATCATAGATTTTATAGAAATGAAATGAGGCCTTATGCCTCTAAAGGATTATCTACCATAATTGCACTAAATCTATCTTAGGGTTTATGTCACCTTGAGGCATGAGTTTTTCAAAAGTATTGAAAAAAACAAGGTGAAAACCAAGTATGAAGACTTATAGAATCTCCTAGTTCTTTTGAATTCAAACAAGTGGTAAGAAATATTGTTTGAGATGATGTCACCCCAATATTTTTTTATTTTTTATATAGGGTGTAATAAATTATACACATAACATACATGCAGTTGCATTATGGATTCTTTCTTGACCAATTGAGCAAAGATCGATGCCAATTCTTTGTAAGGGTCTTCCAACTCAATAATATTTACCTAGTATACTTTTGAAACCTTTGGATTGCATTGAGAAATAAATTTATTCATAATACCAAATCCACCACCATTTTCTTCTAAAAAAGAGTTGGCTTTGTACATCCTAAAAACCTTCAATGGTTCTAAAACTACATCATTCTCCTTAACATAGATGGTGTAAGGGAAATATGTGCTTTTCCTTCCTCATCCATATTCACCTCTTGATACTTAGAGTCAAATCTCTTAGCAGACCAATACATAATTTCTTAGAAGCTGAAAACTTATGTTATGCACTCACTCGTCATATCATTAGTGAAAATACCAAGTTTGTAAACCAAATCTGCACGTCCTTTGAAGGATCATAACTTAGGTTCAAATCACCAAAACTCCAAGGACATGGTTAGATTTTTCCATAATGTATATGTGATATTTCATTCTCTTTACTCTCGTTTTATTCTCTTTACCACCCATGCAACATGCCATTCCATGGTGCATCCAACTATGCATTTAGTGCCCTTATGCATGATGCAGATGGAGGTAGAAGGAAGAATGGATGGAGAAGTGGATTGCATTGGTCTTAGTATTCCACATGTCATAAGAAATGCAGAGTGTGGGGATTCTTTGGAGGGGATTCTCACACTGTAGATTCTCCACATTACTAACTTTTCAGAGTGTAGAGTGTGGAGGTGCCATGTGGAGGATCTTCATAATTTTTCTTTGCATTTCTTACTTAAGTAAATTTTGATGCCTCCTTTGTAATCTGGAAATTCTTTGGAGCATTCTAAAAGATTTCTTTAATAATGCACAATATCAAGGGTACTTTCAAAGACCCTTTCAAATAACAAGGGAGAGACTTTTCAATTTTTCAAAAGAATATAAGGAATCTTTAATGGGTTTAGGGAGGGTTTTGTATACTAGAATTTTTGACATGGTATGGGACTATAATGAATCTACGAGACTCAACAAAACTACCATGAGAATGAAATCATATCACTGAAAAGTACAACAACACATAGATGCATAAATCCATTTTTAAAGACAATAACGATCCAAGGGGACTTAGAACAGGGAATGCCTACAAGAAAAAGAAAAAAATAATTATTCTATAATTAAATGTGAGTGGGTTGGTGTTTCCCTATAAGAATAAATCCCTTAGGAGGTTGTTCTAGAAATATAACAAATATATTATATTTTTGCAAGAAACTATGCAAAGGGATGACATTGTTAAAGTTGATTTATAGATTTTTTTTCATAGGTGGCATTTCATTTCTATTTTTTCTATTGAGTGATCATCAGGACTAACAACACACTAGAACCTTTCATTTTCTTTTCAAAACCGAAATATTTTGGATTCTACTTTGATGATTAGTGTGTTTTGGAAGGAATTAAACATGGACATTTCTTTGGTTATTTTTAGTCATGGTAATCACACAAAAGAGTATTGGTCTTCCCCTCTAGGTAAAAGAAAATTCATTCAAAAATATTAGTTGCAATGATGATCTAAATGCTGTCCTCAAACTATGAGAGATTTGGATTCTACATGTTGGATTGACCTTTTTAAGAGACTTTCACAGTCTATGTTTCTTGGATAATGTCTTAACAAATGTAGAACCATTATAAGTCTCCTCTTCTTGGAGGAAGAATAGAATTGCATAGGTAGCCTTAACATAAAGGCTTTACATACTTTTGGTGTCATATGATTTGCTTATAGGAGTGGACAACTTTTGTTCATGGGTGGGTGTAAGGGGTTCCTTTGATCACTCTTCCATCCTTCTACAGATAGACATGGGTGATAAGACACTTCTTTATCCATTTAAATTCAATGTAGATTGGATAAACTATGATGAATATAAAGAAATGGTAAAAAATGAGTGGAAAATATATGATCCTAATAGTGGAGATTTTCCAATGCAGATTTAGTCAAGGTTAATAACATTACAAGATATTGGGTTAAAAAAGATTTCTTTGACACAAGAGGAACACTGATAGATACACAATCCATGATCAATTAGTTATATGATTTATGCACATAGAAGGGGATGTCAAATAGTACAAAGGGGGAGCTAAATTAGTTAGAGGAGGAGAAGAATAGGCCCTTGGAATGAGAGGATGCTAGATATAGGAAGAAGAGTCGTGTTACTTGGTTGAAATAAGGGGATGTAAATACTAAACTTTTGCATATATTTTCTCAAAGGATAAAGGCTCAAAATACTATATGGTTTATTAGGGACAACATTGTAGAAGAGTATTCAAATTTGTTGCTATTTCCAAGGTGTATATTCATAACCTCCTAGGGAAAACATTGGTGATATTATGGTAAATGAATCTCTCTTTAACATGATGATTAATGGAGAATAGAGCAAGGCATTGATGGCTCTAATGTATAATGATTAGCTTCAAAGGGTATTAAAATATTTCAACATGATAAGGATCCTAGGATCGAGGGTTGGCCCATAGAATTTTACATTGGTTTTTAAGCTATGATAGAACACCATTTACTTAATTTCATTGAGGAGTCTCAATGTAAGAATTGAAAAATTCTAGGAGATTTTAATTCAAATTTCATTGCAAAAATACTAAAGGTGGAAAACTATACGATTTTTAATTCATAGAGACCTATTTTTCTATGTAACAACACATATAAAATTATAACAAAGATCATAACAATGAGACACAAGCCTTTCCTTTTAGGGTCTATCTCAAAGAAGCAATTCAGATTCATGGAAGGGAATTTGATTCATGATGCAATGGGTGTGAATCAAGATACAATACATACAATCAAGTGCAAGAAGCAACCTACACTCATTGTCAATATGGATATTTCAAAAACATATCACTTGATATGTTGTTTCTATTCGAGGTTACCCATGATTCATGCAGGGCTCAACATCGCTTTTGTAAATTGGATTGAACATTGATTCTCCTTTGTATACTTATTGTACTTACAAATAGTGCTACCTCTACTTTTTGTATGTTTACTAGGGGTGCCCTTTTTCACCCCTTCTTTTCTCTGTTGCAAAGTGTCTCATTAGATATCTCCAACAATTGGAAAATGAAGGTCCATTAAGGGGAATATAGGGTGTAAGGGACACATAAATTAACTGTGTTCTATTATTTGACAATAGATTAGCTTGGGTGTTGGGTTGTTATATTCTTTGCAGTGAAAGTCTAGTCAAGGTGAATTGACTGGGAAAAGTCAAATTTGAATTAATCGACAACAAGTCGAAGAAGCCGACCGACAAGATTTTGACACGAGGTTGTGTGGAAACTGACTAAAGACAGAATGGAGGTGGACTGGTAATCCAACTTGGTATTTGATTTGTAATATAATCTTGAGGTTCACGATATTTGTAGCCAATGATCTACGTGGATATGTAACCATTTTTGGGCACCTTTATTTAGGGTTTTTCCTACTGTAAAGCCTATAAATAAGGTATGTTGTAATGTTGTAAAAGATAATCTTTAGATTAATCATGATAGAGGTTGTTGCTCATGTATATGTAAGCCGAATTGGATACATGGATGTCCTTGTGTAAAGAAAGAAGGTATGGTGTTGATTGTGTCTTAGGTGTGGACCAAGGTTAGGCATGTAACCTTTTGTTATGGATGAATAAGAAAAAAATAGAGAAAGACACTCAAGGAATGCTTGTTTTCCCATTTGGGTTTCCAAGGTAAAATCTCCGTGTACTATGTTTTCTTTGTCATTTATTCTATAGATTAAATATTTCTTCCTCTCTTCTGTCAAGTTTAACGTGGAAGTTTTTAATTTCCTAACATGTGGTATCAAATCTTGGTTTAAAAAACTTGGATCTAAGCTAAACCTTAGGTTCAGTAAGAGTCGTAAGTCAAATATATTTAAATTTGTGCTTAAAGAATGACATGTAGCTCTAGAATAGAGATCAAAAAGTTCAATGGCCAGAATTATGAGCTCTGGAAGCTTAAAATTGAAGATATCCTTGTAGATTGAGAACAATGGACAACAATATGTCCAGGTACCATTCATGTAGGTATGCCAAGGGAAGAATGGGAGAAAATAGAGAGAAGGGAAAGGAGTACGATTTGAATTTGTCTTGTAGATTCGGTATTACTAAATGTCTCAGGTGAATATTCGACCAAGAAACAATGGGATAAGTTGGGAAGTTTGTACCAGTCGAAATCCCTAGTAAATCAACTATTCCTTAGAAAGAAACTGTATCTTCTAAGGATGAGTGAGGACAGTTAAGTAACTAAGAATTTAAATTCGTTTAATATGATAATAAGCCAATTATCCTCTGTGGATATTAAAATCACTGAGGAGGATAAATTTATTATACTATTATGCTCTTTACTAGATTCCGGGGATAAATTAGTCATGGCTATAGGGAGTAATTCAACCACACTAATGCTAGAAGACGTGGTTTCATCTATACTATCCGAAGAAATGAGAAGGAAGAACATGGAAGGATTTACCAAAGATGAATTAGTGGTGAGAGGTCGACCAGTTGACAGAGATAAAGGAAAATTCTCCGATAGAAATTATAAGTTGAAGGGTAGATCTAAATCCCCTGTTCAGTCGACGAGAAGATGATGGAAATGTGGTAAAGTTGGAAATTATAAAAGGGACTATAATTCAAAGGAAATGGAAGTCAGGACATGATCGGATGAGAAGAAATCGATTGAGAGAAATATTACTCCAGATAAGGGAGGCGATGTGTACCTGGTATGAACCAGTACACAACCAGATCAAGATGTTTGGTTGATCGAATCAAGAGAATCCTATCATATGAAACCACATAGAGAATGGTTCTGTGAATATGAATGATATGAAGGAGGATATGTATTCTTGGGGGACGAATCAATAACGAATTTTTTTGGATGGGGAAGAGTCCAACTGATACTGCAGGATGGGAGGAATAGAACCCTTCCAAGTGTGCTACATATTCTAGGCTTGGCCATAAGCCTAATATCTATCAGTAATATCAGTGATGCAGGAGTGGACACTCTATTTCAGAAGGATACAAGTAAGGTGGTCAGAGGTGCGATGGTATTAATAAAAGGAGTTAATATTGGAACCCTATACAAGTTATTAGGGAATGTCGACTTGATTGGATGCAACAAAATCACTGTTCCAGAAGTCGACTCAAATTCGACTCGACTCGACTCAACTCGAGATGAGTGGATTCAAATCGACTCGACTTGACTCAACTCAAGATGAGTGGATTCAAATTGACTCGACTCGACTCAAATCAGGATGAGTGGATTCAAATCGACTCGACTCGACTCAACTCAAGATGAGTGGATTCAAATCGAGTTGACAAGTAATTGTCAATTCGACCCGACCATTCTATGGCACGAGAGGATGGGACACATTGGAGAAAAATAACTTCGAACCATGCATAAAAAAGGTATGGTCAAAGATTTCCCTAAACATAATTAAACTTTTGTGAACATTGTATATATGGAAAACAAAGTCGGGTGAGGTTCCCATCTGGAGAAACAAGGGAAAAGGGGATCCAAGAATTGGTTCATAGTGATGTATTTGGACCTATTTCAACACCTTCAATTGGTGGATCCCTGTGTTATGTATTCTTCATAGATGGTTTTTCTAGGAAGACATCGATATATTTCTTAAGGAAGAAATCATAGGTTTTTTAGAAATTCAAAGAGTTGAAGTCTTTTATTGAAAACCAAAAATATAAGAAAATAAAGGTGTTGAGAATTGACAACGGTGGTGAATTTCGTGGAAAGGATTTTGAGCTATTCTGTAAGTAGTGTGGAATAAAATGCCAAAATAACACACCATATACCCCACAATGAAATGGAGTTGACAAGAGAATGAATATAACATTTATGGACAAGGCAAGGAGCACGCTTAGTGGTGCTGAGTTCAAACAATAATTCTGGGCAGAAACAATCGACACTGCAAAATATTTGGTGAATATGTCTCCTTTGTCAGTGATAGTAGAGACAAATCCATATGATGTATGGTCCAGTAAGGATCCTTCGGTTCACACCTCAAAGTATTTGGTTATGATGCATTTTTTCACATTCCCGAAGAAAAGAGGAGCAAGCTAAACAAGAAGGCAATCAAATGTATTTTCATTGGATACAAAGAAGGAATGAAAGGATATAATCTTTGGGATCCTTCATCAAGGAAAACAATATACATTCAATATGTGTTCCTTAGAGAATTTGGAAGGAAGTCCGAGTCTATAGTGATGGTTCAAATAGAGAGTAATATAGAGAAGGTGAGGTTTGAACCGAGGAATGAAGAAGAAGATGATTCATATGAGTCGATTGAATTAGATGAAGAGGTCGATTAACCAAACCTAGTTATAAGGATGTATGGATGAGTAATAAAAATAATCGAAAGGTATAGTCTACCCAACTTTTGTTCCATATTTGTGTTAACTTCCATTGACGAGGAGCCCAAGTTGGTCAGGGAGGAAATTGACTCGACAAAGGGGAGACTTTGGAAGGATTCCATGGTTGAAGAAATGGATTCCTTGCACAAAAATGAGACATGGAACTTATTCCAATTGTCTAATGGAAGAAACCCCATCGGTATTAAGTAGGTATTCAAGAAGAAAATGAATGTGGCAGGTCAAGCTGAGGAATTCAAATCTTGACTGGTAGCAAAAGGATATTCCCAAGTCGAGCAAGTCAAATTTGGTGAGACTTTTCCCCCTATTGAAAAATTAACTTCCATTAGAGTACTAATGTCTTTGGTTGCAACATTTTATCTGGAAATATAACAAATGGATGTGAAGAAAATGTTCCTACATCGGGACCTGGAAGAATAAATCTACATGAAACATCCTGAAGGATTTGTAGTTAAGGGAAAGAAAGATTTGGTAAGCAAGTTGAAAAGATCCCTTTATGGTCTAAGGAAATCACAAGGGATGTGGTATCAAAATTTTGACACATATATCCTTAGTTTTGTATTTGTGAGAAGCAAAGCTGATCACTGCATATATTCTAAGGAAGAAGGTGGAAATTTCATATATGTATCATTGTATGTCAATGCCAGGTCACTGATTGGAAACAACATGGATGCAATAAAGGAGGTGAAGAAGCAACTATCCTCCAAGTTAGACATGAAGGATCTCAGTGCAATGAAATTCATTTTGGGAATGGAGATAAAGAGAGACCAAGTAGATAGGAATCTCTCGTTGACCCATAAGAAATACAATGAAACAATTTTGAAACATTTCAACATGTAGGATTGCAAATCTATAAAGGAACCAATTCCTGTGGGAGCAAGGCTAACTGCTGAACAATGTCCAAAGACACAAGAAGAAATAAAGGACATGACATGTGTTCCCTATGCAAGTTATGTTGGTCATCTAATGTATGCGACGGTCTTCACTTTGTTGGAGAAATTTCTATTTTCGACACACTAGTTTAGTGGGAGTAACACTAGTTCAGTGGGAGTTAACTGACTAGTTCTATTTTATACTTTCTAATCTTAAACCATCACTATTATGCATGAATTCCTAATTATAGAATGTCATTGCCTATATGAGTGAAGATCACTCACTTATTTCTAAGATAATAATATGCATTGATTCTCATTCTTCATTGTGTATCTCTGTTCTTTTTCTTGATAAGCTTTGTTTGTGCATGTTTTAACTAGATCTCATGTGCAGGTTTCCATGAAACACTGACATGGTATCAAATCTATTCTACTTGGAGCAATCAAGACAAGCCAAAGAATAAGGAAAATCAGAGTTTCAACGAGCTAAATCCGTGGTCGTACCTTTCAACAGTGATTTCTCCAAATATATTAAGTTTTTGAGGAAACAACCTAAGAAAGAAGTAAATTGACTCATTCTGCAAGTGATTTTTCATCCATCTGGCGAGATTCCTCACCATTTGCTCAGAAAGTAAGTCGGAAGATAGCCTCCTGAAACTGATATGAATATGTGGTCATAACTTTCTATAGTGATTGCTCCAAAAAATATTAATTTTTTGAGGAAACGACCCACTGAAGAAGTAAATCGACCCATTCTGCAAGTGGGTTTTCAACCATTTGGCGAGATTCCTCACCGTTTTCTTAGAAAGTAAGCCGGAAGATAGTCTCCTAAAACTGGTACGAATCCGTGGTTGTACCTTTCTATAGTGATTACTCCAAAAATATTAAGTTTTTGAAGAAATGGCTCGTGAAGTAAATCGACCCATTCTACAAGTGGGTTTTCAACCATTTGGCGAGATTCCACATCGTTTTCTTAGAAAGTAAGTCGGAAGATCATCTCTTGAAACTGATACGAATTTTCACTTAAAGTGCCCTTTCTGCCACGATTTTTTATTTTTCACTTGCATATTGAGAGTAAATTTTTAGGGGTTCTTAGAAACAGTGGGAGAGATGGATAGGACAACTATTATACAGTCAAACTTGGTGGTAATCCTCACACCATACAATTATTTTGATTGGAAGCCCAAGGCAGAATTCCAACTCAGAAGGAAAGGACTGTATAATTTGACGATGATGACAGAAACAAAACTTACATCAACAATTGAGAAAATGAGATGGGCGAACCGTAAGGATGAGGCCACAAGACTACTTCTTGAGTTAATCTCCATTGATCTTTGGTTTCATGTTTTCACATGCAAGACTCACGAGATCTGGACCACCTTGGAAGGAATCTTTGGAAAGTAGGATGAGGTGAGAGGTCATATGCTTGAGGTAGAGTTGAATACCTTAGACCTTAAAAGTTTTGATAATATACATGATTTATTTACTAAATTTAAATCTTTGATTTTGAGCTTGGGTGAATGTGGTATTGACAAGTCTACACAAGAGAAAGAACTTATTCTAACAATCTTGGCCAATCTAGGACCATAATACGTTGTATATGTCTCCAATTTCCATTCTGGCAGATGTCTTTATGGAACAAATTGGAAAATGCCTACGTTGGCTTGGTTCATTGAGTCTCTTACACAAGAGCAAAAAAAACTCATACAGATGGGCCTCATGAAAGATCCCAAATCACATGCACTCACCATTCATAGTGGAAAAGGGTCATCCAAACAGAACGGGAAGGAGGGATATTCCAAACCCTTCAACGATTCTTCAGGTTCCAGAGACTCTTCAAATTCCAAGAAGAAGAAGAAGGGAAAGAAGTGCACTTACTGCAATAAACCTAATCATGAAGAATCCACATGCATGAAGAAAAAAATTGATCTTATGACACAGACACTTCAACAGAACAACCTTGGAAACTTCATTCCAGAGGGAGTCAAGAAGCAGAAGGAAGAAGATCATGCTCCTAAGAAATGTAATCATCATGCTCTGGTTGCAATTAATTCCTCATATGATTCACGTATTATAGTTTCTGGTGCATCCCATCATATGGCAACGAAAGAGGAAGTTCTATCTTCCTTAAGTCCATGCTCAAGACCCCCCATTCTCACGAGGGATGATACTCCAATAGTAGTAGCAGGAGAAGGGAGAGTGGAAATCCACAATGGCAGTTTTGAGAATGTTCTACATGTTCCAAAGCTTTCTATGAATCTGCTCACAGTTTATCAGATCACTCAGAAAGGTAAATAGGTTGAATTTACATCAGATTCAGTTTCAGTAATTGACATGCATGACAATTCCATCATTGAAATTGGTGAGGTGGATCACAAGTCAAGGTTGTATGAATTCACTAAGTTTTCTGATGATGACTCCTCTATTCTACTTACACATAAGGAGAGTACTTTTCATGCACCTCCAATGCAACATGCATATACTCTTGTGCCTCCATTAGTTTATGACAATAGAGATGATTGCATACACTCAAATTCTGTACATGGAAATAAGAAGGCAGTACAACCAGATAAGAAGCCAACACTGAAGCTTCAGCAGATGCCCAAGAAGGCACAGTTCACACTTCAGGAAACATGTATCCTTGTAGGGAATCCATTGGATTCGAGGAGGACTCGATCTCAACATGAAGAGCTTCCTCATGTACTTTCATCTTCAGAACCTGCGATGCGCATGCACTGTTATATGGTTAAATCTACGGATCCACAAACCTACAATAAGACTGTGGGAAATCCATTATGGAAAGAAGCCATGCGGGAGGAGCATGACTCTCTCCTAGAGAATCAGACTTGGCATCTAGTTCCACTTCCACCAGAAAGGAATATTTTCAGGTGCAGATGGGTCCACAGGATCAAGAGGTACAAGGCCTGATAGTTTTCCAAAGGACTTCATCAGATCCATAAATATTTCTATATATTCACGAAGAATTTTAGTGAGAATAAGTTTCATACTTTGTGGGATCGTCTTGCAGTGAAGAACACAGTTGCCTAACATCTGCCATTTTCTTCTTTTGATACATTATCTTTTGAGGGGGGGTTTTGTTCCCACGTGGTTTTCCCTCTTTCCTCATTTTTATTCAGTTTTCAATAGTTGCATTGTACATGAGTACCTAATATGGCCTAGTAGCCGGGACTCATTTTTTACTCCATAGTGATGTTCAGGGGGCTGTTGGAGAAATTTCTATTTTCGGCACACTAGTTCAGTGGGAATTAACTGACTAGTTCTATTTTATACTTTCTAATCTTAGACTATCACTATTATACATGCATTCCTAATTATAGGATGTCATTGCCTATATGAGTGAATATCACTCACTCATTGCTAAGATAATAATATGCATTGATTCTCATTCTTCATTGTGCATCTCTCTTCTTTTTCTTGATAAGCTTTGTTTGTGCATGCTTTAGCTAGATATCCTGTGCAGGTTTCCATGAAACAATGATAGACATTTCCCATGCAGTGGGAGTGTTGAGTAGGTACATGTTGACACATGGAAAGGAGCACTAAACAACTATCAAGAGAGTATTCAAGTATTTGTGTTGCATAAAAGATTATGTTATATGCTACCAAGGGAAACCTGGAGGTGAAAGTGAAATAAATGTACATGGATTTATCGATGTCGACTGCGATGAAGATATGGATAAACGAAGGTCGACTGGTTAATATGTGTTCAAGATGTTTGGTGTAGCAGTCAGTTGGATGAGTAAGCGACATGCGGTCGTAGCCTTGTCAACAACAGACGCTGAATACACTGAAACCACTCATGGAAGAAAATAATCATTATGGATGCAATGGTTGTGTTCAAGAATCAAGTTTGAGTAGAGATCTATGAAGATAATTTTCTTCAATCAAAGAAAAATATTTTTGGAAAAGAACCCAACTTATCATTCTAAGACTAAACATATTGATGTACAATACCATTTCGTGAGAGACATGGTGGAAAGAAACCAGGTGTTGTTGGATAAAGTAGACATGTTGGAAAACATAACAAACTCTTTGACCAAGTCTATGAGTGTTGTGAAGTTATCTTGGTGCAGAGAGGAAATGGGCATTGTTTCCCTAGGTCTATGAATTTTTTTTCAAGAATCTCTTGGTTTCAACAAAGAAGACAACAAGTATGAGAATGTTGGGTTGATATATTCTTTGTAGTGAAACTCTATTCGAGGTGGATCAACTGGGCAAAGTCAAATTCAAAGTAATTGACAACAAGTTGAAGAAACCGACCGATAAGAGGTCGACATGTTGTCATGTGGAAAATGAATGAAGACCGAATGGAGGTCGACTGGTAGTTCAACTTGGTAGTCAATTTATAAAAAAATCCTAAGATTCAGGGTATTTGTAGCTAGTGATATGTGTGGATCTGTAACCATTTTTGGTCTCCTTTATTTAGGGTTTTTCCTATTGTAAAGCCTATAAATAAGGTGTGTTGTAATGCTCCAAAATATAATATTTAGATTAATCGTGATAGAGGTTGTTGATCATGTAGATGTAAGTCAAATTGGATATAGGGTTGTCCTTGTGTAAAGAAAGAAGGTATGATGTCGATTGTGTCTTAGGTGTGGACCAAGCTTAGACATGTAACATTTTATTCTGAATGAATAAGACAATAAGAGAGAAATATGCTCAAGGAATGCTAGTTTTTCTGTTTGGGTTTTCAAGGTAAAATATCTGTGTACTGTGTGTTTTCTTTGTCATTTCTTTTATAACTTAAATATTTCTTCCTCTCTTCTATTAGGTTTATCGTGGAAGTTTTTAATTTCCTAACATTGGGAAGAAAAATACATTGAAAAATCACTATACCTTCTTAGTGGGGCCACAAGTATGGAAATTAGTTCCCAAACTCCCTTATTTCATTCAACAATCTGGAGAACCCACATATTCAACATATACTTACCCTTGCACCTTTTAAACACAAAATGTTTGAAGAAAGAATGAAATACCTCATATTTGAAATGAAGTCACTTGATTATACCTACAAGTATTGGTTGCAACTATACAATATAATTGAAAGGAAGATCTTTCCATGGTGCAATAAATCATTTTCACTAGGAGGAAGATTAACTCTCATTAAATGTGTGTTATAAAAGACACCTATACATTGGATGATTACGGGCTATATGATACCAATATTAGGGAAAAAAAATTATTACTTGTTCTTGAAGAGAAAGGAGAAGTAAGGAATACCACTTGTGAAATGGAAAAGAATAGATCAACCTAAATCAAAGAGAGGATGGGGTTTAAAGAACATACATATTTTATCTTTGGAACTGTTGGAAAAGGGAGTTTGGAGGATTATTTCTTCATAGGGACTTTGGTAGGACATCACGATACATAAATATATTGAGCCAAGGAGTGTGGAATATTTGATTAGGGATCCTCTAAAGAGATTTAGATTTACTAGAGGGTCCATCATTTGGAAGGCACCTAACTTGGATTATTGATAATGGACACTGTTGGGGTGGGAACAAACCCTTGGGTTGAGGACCAAACTCGTATAGACTATTAGATAATCTACTGAAGATTTTACATTGACAAAATGTATACACCCTTGCAAGTTTCAAGCATTTCATTATAGGAATACTTATTTAATACAAGGAAAATATTCATTCGTAAAGTAAGAGACTCTAGAAAGACGAAGTACATGGGGGAATTCAAGTTAAACCCAATAAGCAATGAGATATGACCTGCTCAAGTTATACACTCAATAAGGAGAGAATCATTATATATGTCATAATGCACACCCATGTTGAGATGGGAATTTCCCATCTCTGTGTTTCCTAACAATTCATATTATAAATTCATCCCTATCCCTTTTGACATTGTCCACCATAAAGGGGAAATTAGTCGAGTACCCTTTTGGAAGGCCTTGAACATTGAAGAAGAGGGACATGGTATGAATGGCCCATGGAACCATTGATATACTACATGAAAAAAAGAGATCTCTTTGACATGATCCCGAGGAATTGGTTCAAAAGGAAGAGAGACACAAATACATGCATAAATTATCATATATGCTACCTCCCTCACTTAATAGAAATCTAGTGGGTGGTTCGTGACACTATGTTAATTTAGGACCTTGAATGCATCTCCCCTCGACCTAACTTAAGTTGTTTCATGATCGACCACCTCTTGATGGGAGTGATTGATAAAGGAGTTGGTACACACATGATCTCTATGAATACCACACAAAATGGATTTCTTTCCCTCCCCAACATGATAAAACTGAGATAGACACGATTCACTAGAAATAGACAAATATATTCATACTCACCAACCTTAATGAGTGAATCATTGATATTGTAACATTCATAATATTTATCTATGAATTTATGATGGATCTCTTTTAAGTAATGACTTGTATCATGTTGGTGACTAGAGAAAACATTGATAAAGGATGCAAACCCCACCCCCAATGTTAATATTTCCTTATATTGTATGGGAAACAAAGGAGGGAGGTATTTACACTATGAAGGAAGGCTACTTTATCTTTTTCCTATATGGGTGATGGCTAGGATCATTGGTGGCATTGTGTGGTATTGAATTTAAATGAACCCATAAATCTCGATTCTTACCATGGTTGATTTTGGAAAAAAAAGTGCTTAATTGGGATAAAGAGGAGTTGGTAGGGCCTTGGCATGTGTTTCTATACAGGGAAAGTGTTGAGACAATATCACATTTATTTGTCCCATGCCATTGTACTAAATAGTTATTGTTGTCTTAAAGAAGACTCATTGGTGGGAAAGGTAGATGGGAAGGTATTTCTATGGAGGAATATTTATAATCTTGGTTAAGGGATGACGAGGTTAGGAAGTATCATCACTCCTTTACACCATTTATACTTTTGGAAATTTGGATTTCTTGGAATGAAGCTATGTTTAAGGGAAAGAGGGTGTCTCTATGGATATCCTCTTCAAATTTCAACATTTTTTTTTCTGTGTGTTTTCAAGTCTATAAAGGATAGATATAACAAGGTTGTACACGACCTAGTCATTGATAAAACTAGACCTTAGGAATATTTCAATGGCGATTCAAGAGAATCCCATGTCCTATGGAGGAAGCATATATTATTTTTCTTATAGACTCATTGGATGATAACTTTTTTATGTGATATTGGATTTAGAATGCACAACGATGTAGATATGAAAGTAATTCATGGCACTTGTTATGGATCATGGGATTACATCCTTTCAAAGATTTGATGATTCAAACATAGTGATATGTTAAATAAAGGGATTGTGTACAAGAAGGAATATGGTGCTTAGGGAGGCCATTAATAGAGTAACACAAATCATTCTTTGTTTCCATCATATCATTTTCACACATACTATGAGGGAGGACACCAATGTTGTAGACTTCCATTCTAAGAAATATTGTTACCTTTAGGAGGGATTATTTAATCCCATGGAGCACAAGGATGGGGAAGTTCTTGATCAACCTCACAAGATGAACTTTTAGTGACTGTCCATTCCAACATGTTTATTTTTTTTCCAAAACACTTTATGTATGTCTTGACCGTTGATGTATTTATCTTAGACATTTTCAGGCTTTGTGATCATGTCCCTTAGTGTACTTCTTGATGCATTTTTCCAGGGTACTCTAGACTCTCATGTAATTGTCATTCAACACATAGTGATACTTGGGGGAACACAACACTTAATGTATAATTTTTGTTTGAGGTAATGAAAATGATACATAATTGTATCACTTGTTATATATCAGAGGAAAACCTCATCGAGAAACCTAATAAATCCTTCCCCACATTCAAGGAAGTCCTTGGGCTTCTTAACACACAGACAGACACACACATATTCTGGTTTAGAAAGCATGGGGTAAAAACTCGAGTACTTCCCCTTATTTCAAAGATGGTATCAAGGGTAAACCCTAGAATATTTAGGGCAGAAGTCTAGTCAACAAAAAATCTCGAAGACATTAAAACAATATACTCATTATGAGATCAACATGCTACTTATAGGAATTGAACCTAGGTGGGGAGTGTTAGCACATGTAAAAAAAAATCATTTTTTGGCCTAGATGGATTTTTGCAGGATGATGGTGTTTTTGGGAATGCGAGAATTGTTCTTCAGGATAAAGATCTTAAGGTTATTTTGGGAAAAATCTACATGTTTGGGAAAATAAGAAATTTCAATTTTATGGCAAAATTGGTTCTCAGGTTTACGTAAAGGGTTTTATTAATTTTATTAAAAAATATTGGGCCCCATCTCCAAGTGTTCAAGACAAGTCCACGAGATATCAACCAAAGCACCAAAGTCGAGAACAAGTTCCAAAGCCATCAAGGAAGGAGATAAATGTGTGCACCATGCGTTGATATACCTTTCAACCATCGGCATATAAAAACAAATAGAATATTAATTCTTCCCAACAATGTGGGATATTTTCTCATGGACAACAAAATGAGTACACAACATTGTTTTAAATCATAATGCCCAAATGCTTGTCTAAAAGGGTTTTTGATTGCTAGCTTGCAAACATTTTTGTCAACGTGTTGAGAAGGATCGCTAGGGTGAATATTCAGGCTTGTGATCACACGTTTGTCACAAGTGTCGTAAATTTTGCATTGAGAAAGACACCATGGAAACACTTGATACATCCTCTAGAACATGTTGGAAGGATAAGCCACAAAAGAAACAAAGTGTTTTGTTATGAGAAGAGTCATATTTACAAATTTTTGGAATATCAACGCTCCCCTGCTCATATGAAGGTAGCGCTAGTGCTATCTGTCCATCTATCAGGGAGCATTGCAGCACTATGTGGCATGTTTTGAAGGAGCGTCGATTGGTTGAGAAAATCATGGGAAGCAATCCCCCTTTTCTCTAAGGATAGCTGGAGATGATTTGAGTTGGTTTGGATCAAATCTAAGATTTAGGTTACATCTAAGGGAGATGCCACAACTGATGGAGTCATATCCTCAAATTATACCAAATATAACCATGGTGGTTGAGCCTCTCAAAGCCTATAAAGGGAGGCATTCTCATGGTGAACAAGGAGGAAAATAATCAAAAAAAGTATTTTCATTCTGATCGTGGATATTTCGAGCAGGGGGGTGGATGAGGAGGATTTGGAGAAGTTGTTGCAACACCATCCATGATTGTAAGTGTCTCTTTTACATTCTCATCAATATACTTGGCCTATTCCATTCTGGTTTGTGTATCTTACATATGCTTGTCTATTTTAGATGAATTTGTTTAATCCAATATGTTAGAGTAGGAGTTTCCTTGTGTCTCTTTTTTGTATGTATTTTTGTAGGTATCAAGCTATGTGAAAGAGTCTGGACATAGAAATCACATTGGAGAAACGATGATAAACATCAGAAATAGGTATGATCACCTTTTTCTCCTTCTCTCTTTTTGGCTAGCTAGACAAATCTCAAAGGGATGTTAGTGTCCATTTCTATCTTTCTGTATTGGTATTAGGGGTCTAGAATCCAAGGAGATATTCACTTGTTCGCAGGGGAATTTTCCCAAGCTTGTATAAGTTCCCTATGATCAACTGGTATTCAATGCTTTGGGTCACCAATTGTTTTTTCTATGCTTAAGTGTATCCCTTTGATACATGATCTATTATGAAGTATGTCGCAATCTATACTAGTTGATTTGGCACCACTTCGACCTTGAAGAGTTGTGCATTGAGGAAATCATCATCTAAACTGCCTCCAACTTCCCCCGACTCTATCCTCAAGAGATGGTCAGGCCCAACATTGTTCTTGTCGGGCTTGACTATTGCTTCAAACTCTAATTCTTGGGAAATCAATAGTCATCGACATATCCTCCCTCGACACTGGCTTAATGACCAAGTACTTGAGCATCAGATGTTTAGTAAAAAAATTGAAGGGAGTGTCGAGTAAGTAATGCCAAAACTTTTGTAGGGCATAGAACATTGCTAGTCCTTCATGCTCCACATTCGTATAATAATTTTGAGAATATGATAGCTTCCTGCTGAAAAAATAGACTAGATGATCAATGTTTTCTTCTTTGGGTTGTGTAACCACTACGCCAAGTGAAATTGAGGGTGCATCCATATGCACATGGAATATCTTGGTCCAATATGGAAATATCAAGATAAACATAGTCAACAATCTGTCTTTCAGTGTGTCCAATGCCTCCTAGCATTCCTAGGTCCAAGCATACTTCTTATCTTTATGCAAGAGCTTGTCCAATGGAACAACAACCTTTCTGTAACTCCATATGATTTTCCTATAATAACCTATGTGTCCCAAATTTGCATGTATCTCTCTTACGGAGGTGGGGGAAAACATGTCCATTATTGTTGCAATCTTTGCTTGAACTACTAGCAATCCTTCCTTGCATACACGTCCCAATAGCATTCCAGACACCGTAGGTGCATGCAAATGAGCCCCACTCTGTCACAATTTTTTTCTTATCCCTGTCTTCTTTCGTGATATGTACCTAATGATAGCCTAAAATTCCATATGTGAATGAGTAAGCGTCGTGCCCACCCACATTCTCTAGTACCTCATCTGTAAATGGTATAAAAAATGGATCATGTACGCATGTTTCATTTAAGATACAAAGATCTACAAAAATTCTTAGATTCCCCATCATCTTTGGTTGCACCACCATTAGGCTAATCTAGTCTAACTCCTCCATAGTGACAATAATCATTGCCTCTAACATTTGATCCAACTCTTTGTGCACTTTCTCTTTGTCCTCCAGGTTTAGTTAATATGGTCTCTTCTTAACCAAATTAGCATCTGGATTCAACTAAATATTCATCCTCTGAGGGATCCTACAATCCCTTTCATCTTCGAAAAACTCCTTGAAAATAGGCCTTCATATTCTTTTAGCAAGTCTACCACTTGTGTCATTGTTTTTTGATCCCAATAATCACTAATTATGGCCATATTATATGATTCTTTTGTGCCTATATTGTCTTTCTTTGTTTTTGGTGGTCGTGTATAGTCAAACATAGTACTACTGGAGCAATTTACTTTAACTACATGCTCTCCCTTGGTTTCATTGATCTATCGTCCCTAGGGGTCCTCTTCCTATGTGTCATCACTATCAACCTTCCAATAGTATACTAGTTGCTTCAAATTTTCCATCGATTTATGGTATGTGCAGACAACTTTATATCTAGTGTCTTTGGGTTGTTGATGGAAGATGAAATCCTCGATTCTTAACAAAACCTTCCTCTATGCAGGGACCTTTGAAATAAACTTGAACGTTGTGCATAATTGACTATTCACTTTCTCCCAGTCCCATATTTGATTTCTCATTTCCTCCTATATATACCATATTCTAGGTACCATATCCATTGTATGGATGAACCTATGAAACCATTATGCACTAGGAATATTCTTGGTCTTCCAACACTTCTCATAGAAACAAATATGTTCCTGAGGATATTTGGTACACTTGTACCGACTCATTAATTAAAAGTCGGTCATGGGTTGGAACCAAACTTTGATACACTCCACCACCTATGCCCGATACTATATATTTGTGCGGTGTGTCTCCCACCAACACATAGGAATTCCTTTGAGTACTACGTCCATGGCCTAGATCATTTGGATCTCAGACACACTTTCCTCCATTTGTGCTAGGAATGTGTCTACTAGGCATGTCTTGTGAAACCTATATAGGTCACACAACTCTAATCCGATCCAATGCATTGCTTTGGTGATTCATGTGCATATCCTAGTCGATACCTCATACATCTTATTCTACCATCTTTCCATTGCTTCCTAAAAACCTATATCATAGGAACATACATTTCTCTAGCTCAATTTTCTATCAGCTATTATATTAACATAGTCTTCCTTACATATTGTGATGTTGTATATATTTTTAATGATCGAGCTATGTGCATATTCATTTATGGGATCCTTATATCTATCACCCTCATTTGAATCTAGTGGCACAATGACATGAAAGGTGTTTGTCTCAAATGACATATGTCATTGTTTCAAATTTAGTATGGATTTCTTACCGAATGCCTAGTCAATTCCAAGTAGAGTTGGATAGGGGTCTGAGTCATCCATAATTTTGATTATTTCAAAGTTTTCTTTAGTTTTTACCCCAGTAATGTTCACTTCCACTTGTTCCATCCTGCCAATGGGATAAATTATGTATTGGTTGGAAAGCCTGAGTTGAATGGGGGATCACACCAACTTTGGTTTACCCATTAACTTCTATGGTTTCTTCGGCAAGATGTTCATGTTGGATCCTAGGTCCAACATGACACCGTCCATATCATAAATTCCCAACTCAGTTGTCATTTTGAATTCTCTCCCAATGATATTCCTCTTGCTTACATGGCTCACATCTTATTCTAGTAACAGGGAAGAAATAACAGTGTCAGTCTCCCATTCCTCCACCATCCATCTCATAAATTCCTAACTCAGTTGTCATTTTGAATTCTCTCCCAATGATATTCCTCTTTCTTACATGGCTCACATCTTATTCTAGTAACATAGAAGAAATA